>CATNEM010000318.1:612500-725000 GCA_950096795.1 Macrostomum cliftonense
AGGCTAGCTACGGACACATTAGGTTAGCAACGGACACATTCGGTTAGCAACGGACACATTCGGTTAGCAACGGACACATTAGGGTAGCATCGGACACGCCAGGCTAGCTACGGACACATTAGGTTAGCAACGGACACATTAGGTTAGCAACGGACACATTAGGTTAACAACGGACACATTAGGTTAACAACGGACACATTAGGTTAGCAACGGACACATTAGGTTAGCAACGGACACATTAGGTTAGCAACGGACACATTAGGTTAGCAACGGACACATTAGGTTAACAACGGACACATTAGGTTAGCAACGGACACATTAGGTTAGCAACGGACACATTAGGTTAACAACGGACACATTAGGTTAACAACGGACACATTAGGGTAGCATCGGACACGCCAGGCTAGCTACGGACACATTAGGTTAGCAACGGACACATTAGGGTAGCATCGGACACGCCAGGCTAGCTACGGACACATTAGGTTAGCAACGGACACATTAGGTTAGCAACGGACACATTAGGTTAACAACGGACACATTAGGTTAACAACGGACACATTAGGTTAGCAACGGACACATTAGGTTAGCAACGGACACATTAGGTTAGCAACGGACACATTAGGTTAGCAACGGACACATTAGGTTAACAACGGACACATTAGGTTAGCAACGGACACATTCGGTTAGCAACGGACACATTAGGGTAGCATCGGACACGCCAGGCTAGCTACGGACACATTAGGTTAGCAACGGACACATTAGGTTAGCAACGGACACATTAGGTTAGCAACGGACACATTAGGTTAACAACGGACACATTAGGTTAACAACGGACACATTAGGTTAGCAACGGACACATTAGGTTAGCAACGGACACATTAGGTTAGCAACGGACACATTAGGTTAGCAACGGACACATTAGGTTAACAACGGACACATTAGGTTAGCAACGGACACATTCGGTTAGCAACGGACACATTAGATCAGCAACGGACACATTAGGTTAGCAACGGACACATTCGGTTAGCAACGGACACATTCGGTTAGCAACGGACACATTAGGGTAGCATCGGACACGCCAGGCTAGCTACGGACACATTAGGTTAGCAACGGACACATTAGGTTAGCAACGGACACATTAGGTTAACAACGGACACATTAGGTTAACAACGGACACATTAGGTTAGCAACGGACACATTCGGTTAGCAACGGACACATTAGGTTAGCAACGGACACATTAGGTTAGCAACGGACACATTAGGTTAACAACGGACACATTAGGTTAGCAACGGACACATTCGGTTAGCAACGGACACATTAGATCAGCAACGGACACATTCGGTTAGCAACGGACACATTCGGTTAGCAACGGACACATTCGGTTAGCAATGGACACATTCGGTTAGCAACGGACACATTAGATCAGCAACGGACACATTAGGTTAGCAACGGACACATTAGGTTAGCAACGGACACATTAGGTTAACAACGGACACATTAGGGTAGCATCGGACACGCCAGGCTAGCTACGGACACATTAGGTTAGCAACGGACACATTAGGTTAGCAACGGACACATTAGGGTAGCATCGGACACGCCAGGCTAGCTACGGACACATTAGGTTAGCAACGGACACATTCGGTTAGCAACGGACACATTCGGTTAGCAACGGACACATTAGGGTAGCATCGGACACGCCAGGCTAGCTACGGACACATTAGGTTAGCAACGGACACATTAGGTTAGCAACGGACACATTAGGTTAACAACGGACACATTAGGTTAACAACGGACACATTAGGTTAGCAACGGACACATTAGGTTAGCAACGGACACATTCGGTTAGCAACGGACACATTAGATCAGCAACGGACACATTAGGTTAGCAACGGACACATTCGGTTAGCAACGGACACATTAGATCAGCAACGGACACATTAGGTTAGCAACGGATACACCAGGTTAGCAACGAACACATTCGCTTATCAACGGACACATTCGCTTAGCAACGGACACATTCGCTTAGCAACGGACACATTCGCTTAGCAACAGACACACTGGGTTAGCAACGGACTCTGTCATCAAAATAAACTTTCATTTCCCAACGCACCCAGACGCCAGCTACCGGGCCAAGTTCACCAAATGCGAGGCTGGCTGCAAGCTCCAGCCGATTCCAGATGGCTCGGAGGGCCGGCTGCACGTGCAGTTAAGCCGGATCTGCTTCTACACGGAGCCTGCCGAGGCCTGCAAGCACCTGGCCGTGTGGGAGCTGCGCTTCATCAAGCGCTACATGGTTAATGAGGCGCTGAAGAGTTTCATATTTGAGGGCGACATTGGCTGCGGAAAATGTAAGCTACAAATTTAAATTTTCTATTGGAAAATCTGATATTGCATTATTTAATAATATTTTTCATCAAAATTTATCCTGTAGCTGAAAGGCCAACCTTTAGTTACTCTGGCCCTTTATTATTCTGTTTACCAGCTGTTTTGAAATCCGAGAATCGTGAATTAATTCTCTTAAATTTTCATTCCAAGAGGATTTCTCTTCCCTTCTCAATTCAAGAGTTGCCCTTCAAGAATAATCCCACGCCAACTGCGACCTTTCCTATTTTGGGATAATTCAAGGAAAAAGAAGAGCTTTGCCTCAAAGCTGCCTTACTCTAGTTGTAGAACAATAAGCCCTAGATCTCTCGTCTCGAGCAATACTGAATACATCTTTCCGTATATGGTCTCGGAGATTTGTAATTGTCCTACATGTAGTGCAATCCAGTTTGAAAGATAGATAGACTAGGGCAGAAAATTACAATTTAGACAGATGCTTACAGACTGGACAGACAGTTACAGACTAGACAGACAGTTACAGACTGGATAGACAGTTACAGACTGGACAGAAATTTACAGATTGGACATATAGTTACAGACTCGACAGACAGTTACAGACTAGACAGACAGTTACAGACTGGACAGACAGTTACAGACTGGACAGACAGTTACAGACTGGACAGGCAGTTACAGACTGGATAGACAGTTACAGACTGGACAGACAGTTACAGACTGGACAGACAGTTACAGACTGGACAGACAGTTACAGACTGGACAGACAGTTACAGACTGGACAGACAGTTACAGACTGGACAGACAGTTACAGACTGGACAGACAGTTACAGACTGGACAGACAGTTACAGACTGGACAGACAGTTACAGACTAGACAGACAGTTACAGACTGGACAGACAGTTACAGACTGGACAGACAGTTACAGACTAGACAGACGCGTACAGACTAGACAGACAATTAAAGACTGGTTTGCCAGTAACATGTGGTTAATCTAGCTAATAAATTTTATTGAGGCATCTAAATGCAACAGTATGCATTGCAAGCGTTTTGTGTGGCTATTCTGGCCTCGTTGTTTTTTTCTGTTTTAGAAGCTTTACTAAAAATTTAGTTTCAAGTCGAATTGTTTTAAGCCTATTTGCTGGGTACTTTACACTTTAATATCATTTAAATTTATGCGCCTTAGCAACTGGGCGTTGTGAGAAAGGGAAGAGTTGAGCACTGGAGCGGTGTCTGCTTGGTTTGGACATTACACTGACTCTAAAGCTTTCATCGATCTCCTTGGCTAATGTCCTATGCCTGTCTGTCTCTCTCTCTCTTTCTCCTCATTGTTTCATCTTCGCCTCAATGCGTCGGCGCTCTCTTTGTTGCGAGGTGAAAAATCGATGGGAAAAAAGCGGATAAAGTAGCTACATAGCTAGAGTTTTTCCTTCTTTGTCCCAGCCTGGGCATGTCGTTGTCTTGTTTCATCCCGTCCTCCTCCTCAGGTGGGCGCCCGCCCACCTTTACCTACCACCCGCTACTCCATTCCCTACTGCGGGTTTTACTCCCTAATGATAGTCGGTTAATTGATGGTTGATAATTGATTTGAGCAGGACGTGTGTGTGTCTGTGTGTGTCTCTGTGTGTGTGTCTATGTGTGTGTCTGTGTGTGTGCCTGTGTGTGTCTATGTGTGTGTCTGTGTGTGTGCCTGTGTGTGTGTGTGTGTCTGTGTGTGTTTGTGTGTCTGTGTGTGTGTGTGTCTGTGTGTGTTTGTGTGTCTGTCTGTGTGTGTGTGTCTGTGTCTGTGTGTGTGCCTGTGTGTGTGCCTGTGTGTACGATTGCAAAAATCTTAAAAAAGACAGTAAAAGAAATAAAACACATATAGTTAAATCAGTTGAGAGCTCTGAATCCTAATCCATGCATTTTTTCGAACTCAATTTTCTTGCTAGTAGTTGTGTGCTTTTCTTGCTTCTGTCTGCTTCCCCCCCCCCCCTATTTCTGGCCGTCCACGCCGCCTCCGATCTCCGTCGCGTCAAGCTGTGTCAATAAGCCGCTCTATTTTTAGCGGCCCCCCGCCGACGTCGCGTCCCAACCCCTATCTGTCACTCACCAGGCTTCAAATATGCGAGCTATATATGTATACACACACATATATATATGCAATTGCACTTTTCCACTAGTGTTCTCCATTTCTCCTCAGTTTGTCCTCCTCCCGAGCAGAATGTAGGGAGAGGCGGGGAGTTGGTTATTTTTTTTGTCTTTTTCTCTACGCCCACGCAGCATTTGCATTCTGACAGCAGTTTTTCCCATGCGCTTATCTATCTCGCTGAATTTTTTTGTCTTCTGTTCTCTCACTCTCTGTCTCTGTCTCCCCGTGGGGTTTGACAAATAACACGCCGTCTAAATATATCTTTCCACGCACAGTTTTTCTGTAGGACTTAAGCGAATTATTCACAATGACTGGGAGTGAGGCGAGGGCTCAATATATATTTTTTTGCTTTGTCATTGTTCTTCAATGGGTAATTTCTGCTCCTTGCTGCGGAAGAGGCAGTCTCTCAACTATCTCAAATTTTTTCCTCAACGCCCCCACTTTTAGAGATGCCCCACTCTGTGTCATCGGCGCTTTACAAAAAAAAACTCCCATTGTCCTTCTCTCTCATGCAATCAATTATCAACTGTCAACAATAAAACTGGCCGCTTTTATAGTTTATGACCCCACGTGCACCCCTTATATTTAATTTTGTGCAGTTCGCGGAATGCAGTACTTTGCCTGCGAGCAGCGTCAGAAAGTCTACGCGGACATGAAGGCCGCTTGTCGGAGCCTGCCGCTGCCCTCCCTGGCCTCCGTTGGTGAGTGGCTTTGCTACTTGTAGTAGTTTTGGAAACCTGTAGATAGTGGCTGAGGTGAGGGGCGGATTCTGTAGTTACCGGCTGAGGTGAGGGGCAGATTCTGTAGATAGCGGCTGAGGTGAGGGGCGGATTCTGTAGATAGCGGCTGAGGTGAGGGGCGGATTCTGTAGTTTGTGGCTGGGGTGAGAGGCGGATTCTGTAGATAGTGGCTGAGGTGAGGGGCGGATTCTGTAGATAGTTAAGTAAGTGCTATTAGCGAGAAAAATTGATAATTATTTACTTCGGAATTCCAAAGTTGCTAATGTGTTGTGAAAGCATAAATTTGAACAAGATTTCGAAAAAAGCAGTCAAGATATTCTATTAATAGACGGAAAATAGCCAAATTTTTGCTTACCCGCCTACATTTTCTGGCGCTAATTGACTCGGGGGGATTTGTTTACTCAGCCAGGATTTGTCACGCGCCTCGAGCGCTGTCGTTTTTCCGTACAGCACTTTTGAAAGCGAAAAAAATATTATATTTACGTTGAAATCAAGCATGATTGCATATTTTTCCAGTTTGACTACTGACAGTAAGTAGAGTGGCAGGCTTTTTACCTGTAAAAAAAATTAATTCTTGAACAACAGATGCCGCCACGGACCGAAGGCCCGCCAGCCTGGTTCTCGGCACCTCGTCATCCGCTGCCACCGCCTCCGCCTCTGCCGCCGCCGCCGCCTACGCCACGGCTTCTGTCACGCACGCTAGCCAGCTCCGACCGCCGCTGCCGACCCCCAGTTCCTGTTCTATCGATATACCGCAATCCCACGGCAGCGTTAGCCGACGGACTCACCATCACCATCATCATCATCGGCATCAGCATCATCTTCATCATTATCATCCTCAGTGCCCGCTGCTGCCGCATCATCAGCGGCTGAGCCAGCCGCACCAGCGGGCACAAATTTTCGCCGCCTGTTGCGAACCGGACCGGAGCAACTGCGGCTGCGTCTGCTGCCTGGCTGCGCCTGCCGCCGCTACGGACGCTGACATTCTGTTCCCCTTCGACTCGGACGAGGCTGGCCGGCAGCGCCTCGCTCAGCAGCAGCAGCAGCCGCACAGGGATTATTACAACCTGCGCGATAGGACCGAAATCTATCCCCCAATGCCTGTGACCAGCGGAGCCGCCAATGCGTCAGCTGCTCAGCCGAGTAGTTTAGCGACGTGCTGCCGGAATCGCGCCGCGGTCGCCGCCTACAACAAAGACTGCGCCACTCAGGCTCAGGCAGCGGCGTCGGCAACCAACACCGGTCCGTCCTTGGTTTGCCAGTTTACGCGGAGTTTATCTATGAATATTCGGGTGAGTTTTTTCGCGCTGTCATTCTGTCTGTCAGACTGTCATTCTGTCTGAAAGACTTTCATTCTGTCTGTAAGACTGTCATTCTGTCTTTAAGACTGTCATTCTGTCTGTCATTCTGTCTGTAAAACTGTCTGTCATTCTGTCTGTAAAACTGTCATTCTGTCTGTAAGACTGTCATTCTGTCTTTAAGACTGTCATTCTGTCTGTAAGACTGTCATTCTGTCTGTAAGACTGTCATTCTGTCTGTAAGACTGTCATTCTGGCTGTAAGACTGTCTGTAAGACTGTCATTCTGTCTGTCATTCTGTCTGTAAAACTGTCATTCTGTCTGTAAGACTGTCATTCTGTCTTTAAGACTGTCATTCTGTCTGTAAGACTGTCATTCTGTCTGTAAGACTGTCATTCTGTCTGTAAGACTGTCATTCTGTCTGTAATTCTGTCTGTAAAACTCATTCTGTCTGTAAGACTGTCATTCTGTCTGTAAGACTGTCAGACTGTCATTCTGTGTGTAAAAGTGCTGTCCTGTCTGTCAGACTGTCATTCTGTCTGTCATTCTGTCTGTAAAACTGTCTGTCATTCTGTCTAAAACTGTCATTCTGTCTGTAAGACTGTCATTCTGTCTGTCATTCTGTCTGTAAGCCTGTCATTCTGTCTGTAAGACTGTCATTCTGTCTGTAAGACTGTCATTCTGTCTGTAAGACTGTCTGTAAGACTGTCATTCTGTCTGTAATTCTGTCTGTAAAACTTTCATTCTGTCTGTAAGACTGTCATTCTGTCTGTAAGACTGTCATCCTGTCTGTCAGACTGTCATTCTGTGTGTAAAAGTGCTGTCCTGTCTGTCAGACTGACATCAATTCTGTTTGTCCCAATATTTTTTAATCCTTCTCTATTTCCACAGACGCGTTACACCTTGCAGTGCAGCCGGGCCGACAGCCGCAGCAGGCTCGTCAGATCCAGCAACGACCTGCGCGGCGGCAGCGGCGGCGCCAGTTGCCACTCCGGCGCCGGCCAAGCTGACGCGTCCGCTCTGCCATCGACTAATGAGGACGCCGGCAGCCGACAATCCGGCAGCCATTTAAGCTCGGCCGGCGACGACTGCTGCTGCTTGTGCGGCGACGAATCCTCCGGCCATTCGCCGTCCAGCTTCGGCAATAGCGCCGGCGCAGCTGCTCCTCCGCCGCCTGCAACTGCCAACGCTGCCGCCTCAACCAGCCTTTTTTCCACGACGTCCTTGACCACGACGACAACAACGACAAGTGGGACTTTGTCGACAATCCTTGAAGCGGCGGCGGCTGTGGCGGCAGCGCCGGCCTACATTCGATCGCTGTCCGAGTGCCAGACGAGCTGGCAGGGGCACCGACGAACCGGCTGTTTGCCGCCCCTGCCGCCTCTGTCGCCCCTGCCGCCCTTGCCGCCGCTGTCCCAGCCGCAGCCGCTGCCGCATCAGCAGCAGCAGCAGCAGCTCAGCCAGCTGGAAAGATGTCCCTACATTAACCTGGCGAGTTTGTCGGGCCCGCCAACCGCCTGCTACCCGTCCGGCTCCTTGTACCCGGCAAATGGCGGCGTACATCTGCACTACGCCAAGCTAGATCACACCGCCACCGCTGCCTCGGTTGCCTCGTCTGGCTACGCTACCGAGTCCGGCTACACCGGCCCCGATGACAGCGCCTCGATGCTGGACTCCCTGCTGCTGCAGCAGTCGCAGCTTAACTATACTGAGCTGGATCACAGCAAGACTCGCGCATTTCAAGAGATCGCAGCCGAGCAGGGCGCCAGGCGGCATCCGGTTGGTCGATCGGCGTCCGCTGTAGGCAGCGGCGGCGGCGGCGGGAGCAGCGGCGGCGGGCGACGCTCGTTTATCCGCATATTCCACCGGAGCTCAGTGAAGTCGGATTGAAGTCCCGATTTGGCTTGTGTATTCCGGGGCCAGGTATTTCGCTCTCAAAATGTCTCATTTCCACTCTAACCTGAGATTCTCCCGGTGAGATTACTTCTTTGGGAATATCTTTTAAGATCCTCATTTAAGATTCTCCCCTGAGATTATTTCCCCGAGATTCTGTTTTAAGATCCTCCTCTGAGATTCTCCCCTGAGATTATCTCACTCAGACTGTTTCCCTGAGATTCTCCCATGAGATTATCTCACTGAGATTGTTTCCCTGAGATTCTCCCCCCTGAGATTATCTCACTGAGATTGTTTCCCTGAGATTCTCCTCTTAGATTATCTCACTGAGATTGTTTCCCTGAGACTCTCCCCTGAGATTATCTCACTGGGACTGTTTCCCTGAGATTCTCCCCTGAGATTATCTCACTGAGACTGTTACCCTGAGATTATCTCACTGAGGCTGTTTCCCTGAGATTCTCCCCTGAGATTATCCAGTTCATTGGCTTTGAGATTAATTATTGCATAATGCAGCCTTAGATCCATTAGATTTGTGTGACATTATCCGGAACTGTCTGAAATCCATCCCGTATTAGGATTATCTGTCAGGTGCTTTCCTAACGAAAAGCCATACCGTCAGATAGCGGCTTCCGCCCTAAAATATGTATATTTTTAATTATTTAAAATGTGTTGAAAGTCAAAGGTTTGGGAGACACTAGTGGCTATTTAATGCGCTGGAGTAATTTAATGTATTTCTAAGCCAAGCAGTTGTATTTTTTTGTTTTGATAGCCGCTGTTTTTTTGTTAATCTTTGACGCTGCATATATATTAATGATGATCGCATATTGCAATAAGCCTTTCTCTACCTCCGCAGATTAGCATTGATCTGTGTTTATTTGGCTTTTTGCTTTGATGACGCTTAACCTTTGATTTACATTATTCTAACCTAGAACAGCTGTACAATAAAATTAATTTCTCTTCTTTTGTTCTCAGATTTATTTTTTTCTTTACGATGCTCTGGTTTGCTTTTAATATTTTATTAATTTACTCAGATTGGCTTCCTTCTCAGGAGGGAAAAGAATCTGGCTTGTGTTTTCTTTCTTGCTTGCTGGAATCACTCTGTGGCTGTTGAATTTTAGCAGCCCCTGCCACTTTATGTCATTCTCTGTCTCGTTTGGCACTCTCCTGCCTCCCCAGGCACTCTCCTGCCTCCCCTGGCACTCTCCTGCCTCCCCTGGCACTCTCCTGCCTCCCCAGGCACTCTCCTGCCTCCATCCCCAGGCACTCTCCTGCCTCCCCTGGCACTCTCCTGCCTCCCCTGGCACTCTCCTGCCTCCCCTGGCACTCTCCTGCCTCCCCTGGCACTCTCCTGCCTCCCCTGGCACTCTCCTGCCTCCATCCCCAGGCACTCTCCTGCCTCCCCTGGCACTCTCCTGCCTCCCCTGGCACTCTCCTGCCTCCATCCCCAGGCACTCTCCTGCCTCCCCTGGCACTCTCCTGCCTCCATCCCCAGGCACTCTCCTGCCTCCCCTGGCACTCTCCTGGCACTCTCCTGCCTCCCCTGGCACTCTCCTGCCTCCCCTGGCACTCTCCTGCCTCCCCTGGCACATTATCGTGTCTTATCTTTGATGTGTTTCTCAGAGCAGTAATTATCATAGTATGGGATTTTCTGACCAAAATACGCTCTATCGTATCTTAATTTTCTTATTTTTTGGTGGTTGTGTAGAGAATTTCTCAGCAGATATATCGTGCGTTTTTCCCTTGAAATTCAAGCAAAATTTGCATTAGTGTGCTGTTGTTTGTACATGTGGTACCTGTTTTCTGATCTCGCTGATAAGCTTGCTGCATGTTTGCTCTTTCATTTCTTGTGGGGGCAACTTGCGAGCAAAAGTTCACCTACTGCGTTGCTATATGTTTTCCCTTTTTGAATTTTTTGGAGCCTATAATGCCACTTTATGTAAATTTTACATAGTCATAACTGTACACATCAGCTTATTGAAAATATATCTTGATAATACAGAGTCCAGATTTATCTGTAGGTTATGCTCATTTCTGATAAATTATTGTTGATCTATCATTAGAAATACTTCTTTTTGTTAAGAATTTCGAACTGCAGATAACAAGATTTTATCGTAATTGAGATATTTTGCGTCTATAATTACTCCCAGAAAATCTGATATTAGAAAAAATTGTTCCATGGAAGAAAATTCCGATTGAAATTGAAAAAAAACTAAAGGAAAGTAGGGTATGTAAGAAAGACAATGGGCCATATGAATAAAGTGAGCAATTGCTCAAACTCGAGGAAATTCTGGGTTTGGTATGAATAAAACTAGCAATTCTCTGGAGTAAATCTCAAGATTTATGTCTATTGAGTTTCTGCTCGATCATCGAGTAGTTGCTCACCGGTAGAGTAAAAACTCGATTCGGTATGAATAAACGTTGGCCATAGACCAAACTTTTTGAGCAGAGACTTGAGTTTTAAAGATAAGCAAAGTCAAGATAAGTCTGCTGATGGGCCGCCATCATTCAAAAGGCTGAATTTGTTCCGGAAAGGGCTCCTGCCAGAAGCAAAGTCTACTTGGATCGTCACAGTATGGACGTCCACTGCGAAGAAGACTACCAACGTCCGTTCCGCTTTTCTTGCACAAGCGTTGACTATCTGACTCAACGGTTTCTTGGTTGCGACTGGGAAACCAGGGGAGGTGCCCTGCAGCCAAAACAACAGATGGAAGTCGCTCTCAGGTATCTGGCGAATCCAGGGTTCCAGAGCGGAATTGCTAACGAGTTTGGAATTTGTCAATGAACGGTGTCGAAGACGGCGTGGCAAGTTGTCGAACGAGTTTGTATAGACGCTAGCTCATGGATAAAATGGCCTACGGATACCCCTGCCACTATGCAGGATGCCAGGCAAGAATGGTATGCGAAGTACAAGTATCCCGCCACCAATGTGCGAATCGAAAATCCTAGTGGGATGACCGGCAACGAGTACGTCAATTCGACTTGCATTCTTTGTAGCCCGGAACACGGCTAAAAACAGGGTTCTCTTCAGCGCTCATGAACTTCAGCATCTCCTCCTCCCATGGTCGTAAAACAATCTTCTTATTTCCTGTTTTAATGAAATCTGTCTTTGCCTTAAGCCTCGCCTTGATGTTTGCCAGCTTTTTTATATTCTTATTGCCATCCGAATGCTTTCCAGCCTTGCTCAACTCGTCTTGAATTGTGGACACGGCCTTGTTTTTCCTCTCTGTCACACCAGGAGTCTTGGCCTTGTCCAGCAGACATGGATGTTTCACGACGCAACAGACGAAAAGTTCATCGTCGTCTTCGAGATTGGCCATCTAGAGCTAGAGTGGGCGAGAGTGCATGGGCTGCACTAGGAATCGAATTGACCAGAAAACATACAAATGAAACCAAATGTTGCAAGAAGCCATCTCTTAGAGTCAGTTGCTGAACTTTTTAGTATGTCTATGGCATAAACTCCTGGAGCTCGTTCTCAAAAACATGAGCTTTTTCTCTGAGCTTGAGCAGATTATTCATACAATTTTTGAGCTCGTGCTCAAACTCTGAGCTTTTACTCAAGTTCGAGCTCATGCTCACGCTCAGAGCTGGAGCAGAGACTCATGAGTTCTTGCTCATTTTATTCATACGGCCTAATGTACATTCAAGCTCAAGCTCGACGCAAAAACTTTCAAAGGCAGATTTTCGTTTTTAAATATACTACTAATCAAAATAGTAAGCATCCGCTTTTTATAAATTTATATCGACTCAACTGCTTTAGTCCTGAAGTTTAACTTCACTGCATGTGTTACTTTTATGGCGTTCTATCGATGGTACATGTGTATGTACGTATAAAGCACACATAATTTCGAAAGTGCTGTCTAACGAGGTGGATCGATTACTCCTGTACAAATTTAAAGCGCTCGCTTCTAAAAGGCATCTTCACCAAAAAGTGATTAAGATCCCCATGCAAGTCTAATGTGTTTACTCAGGCATAGTACACGTACAAATAGTATACTGCTTTCATTAGTGAAGAGAAATCGCGTATAGATATTTAAGCGATTCGGTCCTCATATGTTATTCTCTGCTGTCAAAGGACAATATGATGGATAATTTTTTTTAAATAAACAGATCCATGCTTAAACATAAGTGAAGTAAATTTACTCTCTGGCAAAGCATTTCACATCCAAATGTCTATACTCGTGATGTCCTCTTATTACTTGAGTTGTTTCAGAAAATGAATTTTTTAAACAAGATGTCGAAAGTACACTTGTCCTATTTTTTAGAACTTAAAAAGTCTACCAGCATAGATTCCTTAACAGCCATTGTTTTGAAAAAAATATACATGCACGTGCGTTCTGCATGCAATGCTATACTACGTGAACGCCACGAGGCCTTTTATTGCACTAACATGTAAAACCATACTTGACACTGTATTTCAGTAACTTTATAAATTTATAAATATAAATATTCTTTAAATCTCAGCACTTCATGAATTAAAATTTAGATTTCGTTGCTTTCATTTATCATTTTATATGCATAGAAGTTCCATTGAGATTACCATTAGAATGAAACAAAAAAATCTTTCCTGAAAAAAAAACTTTTTATAAATAAAATACAAATATTGCTTTCTTTCTAAGAACCAAGAAAAAGGAACGGAAAAAAATGATTTAGAATTTATAACCTAAATGGGTTCCTTAGTCTTATGCCACACGTTTACGGTTATATATTGACCTGAAATGTTATGAAACATTGAAACGAATAAATCGCACTTTTTGTCGTTTACGTAGTCGTTAGATAGATGCATTTTTAGTTTCTATGTGAAAAAGTTGCTTTAAATGTTAAAAATTTGTTGGAAAGGCTTAAGATATTGGTATAATTTAATACTTTTCGTCGTTTAATAATATTAGAAAGTAATCTTTAACACATATATTATGTATTCTTACTAAAAAGATAAATTTTTTTACTACAGTCTTAAACCGTTTAATTTTTTCGTTTTTAAGTTGACGAGCACTCTTCTTTTGTCCGTTAAGTATCGTCTCCTTCATGATAACAATTCGTGTCAGACTCAAAAGCAACATTCATCGACAATATTTTCAGTTCAATACTTGAAAAGCAAAATTTACTCAGACTGTTTTCAAGGTGATTATTGTCACTTCATTCGTTAGCAACCAAGACTTCTCAAAGTAAGTACAAAAAGCCGTTTGTATATTTTTTTAATTTTGTTAGGCCTATTAATAATGTAAGTTGTTAAGTCTGTAAGTGATCAATCATAAATGCATTATCTATTGCGTGTTTATTTGTCATGCAGATGCAGATTCTAGTGCCTATCTTACTAAGGTATAATTGTTTTTCTTCCGACGATGTTAATAGTTTAATGCTTTTATCGCTTAGCTACTCTAACTCTACTAACCAGGAATGGAGATGCGCTAAATTTGTCAATAATTGAATTGTTTATTTTGTGATCAAGTATGTATGTAGGCGACTGCTTATTGCTGTTAGTTCATGTATTTTAATATATAACAACTTGTCCAAGGTAAGAATAAGATTAGGACAATAGTTTGGCTGGTGATTATTTGTTGCTTTCAAATTAATTCTTTATCAAATTAAAAGGTCATACTTGTTTTCATTCCTTTTATTATTGGTAAATCTATTTAATTCTTTTTAAAATATAATTATGGCTATATGTATCTTATAATAAAATAATTGGCATTCCTTTTTTATTTTCCACTTGATCTTTTTTGAATACCTATCCAACATTTGGTACCAAAATAAAAAATTCATTGACATTATCTAATAAAGCAGTATTTTATATATATGATCAAAGTTTTTTAATGTCTCAAAAAATTTTCATGTGTCATAATCTATGGTATGTATTAAAAGATACATGGCTAAGCATGAGATAGCCAAATGCATAATGATAGTTGTACCCAATTGCATAGCTGTCAACTTGGTTGAACTTGTTATTGTTCATTTCATGGGATATGCTATTAGAGTCACAAGTAATTATTAATGGTAAACAACTTAATAGGCTTATAGGTTTACAATATACTACAAAACCACTCTTTAGTAAACCATTGCCTATATTTTTTGGACCAAAATCTATTTCACATTAATACCAACCTAATCAAGGGTCATATATATATATGCAATACCCCTTTGACCTATCTGAACTACATTAGTAAAATGGCCATTAGCTAGGTAAATCACAAAATTAATGATGTAAATTGCAAATAAGTGATATAAGTTATTAAATAAGCAATTTAAGTTGCAAAAGTAATGATTTAAATTATAAAATTGGCTATATAAATTCCAAAACTAGGGAGATAAGTTGCAAAATAGGAGGAAAATAAGAAAGAAATAGTTAAATTAGTGGCATAGGTAAAAATTCAATTTTGCAAAAAATAGATTATATAAATGGTAAAGGTTAAGTATAACCAGGTGGGGTTGGACACATGTCAATATCTGGAGAAGTTGCTATGGTACCAGCTTCTCCCATTCAATTTATTTAGTCAATAGTCAATAGTGAATTGGATTATCCATTGTTTTTGCTGCTAACCTTTAAATACTAATGTGGGAGATTGTCCATGTCATATGTGTGCAATAGTTGGCTGATCCTAGCCAACTAATTTGGTGGCTGACCAAGGTAAGTCAATAAAAGTCACAAAATTGGTGATGTAAGTCACAAAATTGTTAATAAAAGTTGCAAATTGGCAATGTAAGTTGCAAAATTGGTGAAAAATAAGGGGGGTAAGTTGCAAAAAGGAGGGGGTGTAGGGGAAAATTGGGAAGATTCAGCCAAAAGTGGTTTGTGGGACTTTTTTGGTCCTTCAAACTTTGACCTGAACTAAGTTGCAAATTTTTTTCAACTAAGTTGCACTGGCCAATTGCATTTTTCAAGTTGCGCATATATGGTCTGTGTTATATTTTTTAGATGCATTTTAAATTTTTTATATTGTTGTAGTCATTAGAATTACACTTAGAGTTAATTGGGCCATATACTTGTAATAATATTTTAGAGCCATATTAGAAATTCTGGCCATTAAACCGATTACTTTAAACTTTAAACCAATGACTTTGACACTTCAAACCAATGTGATTCTGGGTTTTTAATCTGACAGTATGCTTTCTTGTCAATTTGTAAAAAGAGTTAAAACAAATAATAAAAAAGAATGCTTGATATTTTAAAGAAAATTATGGTAGTACATAAATTTAATGAACTGTGCATAATACATTTTTTGGATTAACTTTTTGTATTGCCAAGGATCATTCAATGTAGTTAATAAGCAATTTTGTTTTTGGGTTGAAAGGGTATATTTTTTATATATACAATAATTAATTATACGTGTTTACATTAAGGTATATACTATTGTGTTTAATTTGAATGCAAGCTTTTAAGTTTTATAAATTTTTATTAAAAAATGTAAATAATTTAACTTACAGTAAATAAGTCACCTTTGAATTTCAAGCTAATTTACAAAAAAATATTAAGTGTGGTAAAAGGGACTAGCACAATTTATTAATGATTAAATATTATAACAACAAATACTATTTTCAATTTGATTATAAGTTTATAGTTTACTTTTGCTTTAATAAGCTACTACTTTGCTTATTGGTTGATGTCCCTTTGCAGTATTGTCTTAGGTGATTAATTACTAAATTACTGCTTTATTTTTTCTTTTTCAGATCATATAGCATTTTATTATCTGTGATCTGAGTTCTTATCTACTCTGCTGCATTTATGGAGCGAACTGCTTCTCAAAAGGGTGATTTCCAAGACTGGAAAGATGGTCTTAAGCTGCCTCCAAAGGATAATCGGCTTCGAACCATTGATGTTACCTCGACCAAAGGCAACGCTTTTGAAGATTTCAATCTAAAGCGCGATCTTCTGATGGGCATTTACGAGAAGGGATGGGAAAAGCCATCCCCAATTCAAGAGGCCAGCATCCCAATTGCTCTTACAGGTCGGGACATTCTTGCCAGGTAAATAGGCATTACGATGAATTATCTGATATTATTTGTTTTTTAAGATTCCTAGGGGTAAGTGTCCTATTAATAATTTATTACTTTTAGAGCTAAGAATGGTACAGGCAAAACCGGTGCCTATTGCATACCTTTGCTGGAGAAGATCGACACTAGCAAAAACGCCGTGCAATCCATGATCATTGTTCCTACTCGCGAGCTTGCCCTACAAACTAGCCAAATTTGCATTGAATTGGCCAAACACACCGGTGCCAAGGTAAAACTATTTTTGTTGCGCTTTTTTTGTCGCACTAAAAATATGGTGCGGTATATTTAATCATGTAATGCCTTCACTGCTAATGAAACAGATCATGGTTACTACTGGCGGCACAAACCTGAAAGACGATATCATGCGTCTGGATGAAGAAGTTCACCTAGTGATTGCTACTCCTGGTCGAGTACTTGATCTACTCAAAAAGGATGTTCTGAAGACTGACATCTGCAAAACTTTAGTACTGGACGAGGCGGATAAGCTTCTTTCCCAAGACTTCAAGGTAAATTTGTTATTCATCTTTTTATCTCGGGCTTTTATTTACCAGGTCCAGTTCACTATACAATGATGTTTTATCTTTCGGGTTTGATACCTCATGTAATCAAATATTAATTTCTGAAATATTTTAGTGCCTTAAAAATCTAGAGTATTCATACTTCAAGTGCTTAGACGAATTTACACCTGTTTGACCAAAACCCTGTTCCAGATCATGCTGAGTGGCATAATTTCACGCTTGCCAAAGGATAGGCAAATTCTTCTGTTTTCCGCCACATTTCCCCTCACTGTGCAAGAGTTTATGGAGACGTACCTCCGTACTCCATACGAGATTAACTTAATGGAGGAGCTGACCTTGAAGGGTATCACGCAGTTCTACGCCTACGTTCAGGAGAAGCACAAGGCAAGCCATCATTGTTCTACTATTTCCATTTTACTTTAATCTAACCTGCTTTTTAATATGTTTGAGTGGTTTTGTTTACTCCTGTTGATTAATGTGATGAAATATCTCCAATGTATGATTCCAAATGAAATGCATGCCATGCTAATTCTGAAAGGTTTTGTTTTTCTAATTTTTTTTCAAATAGAAGCAGCATTAACTTGACTATCGTTTATTTATAAATCAATCCAGGTTCACTGTCTGAACACGCTGTTCTCGAAGCTTCAGATCAACCAGTCTATAATTTTCTGCAACACTGCTCAACGCGTGGAGCTGCTAGCTAAGAAGATAACTGAACTTGGTTATTCGTGCTACTATATCCACGCCAGAATGTCACAGCACTTCCGCAACCGAGTCTTCCACGACTTCCGTCAGGGTCACTGTCGCAATCTCGTTTGTACCGACCTGTTCACCCGCGGTATTGACATTCCATCGGTCAATGTCGTCATCAATTTCGACTTTCCTAAGTACGCCGAGACCTACCTGCACAGGATTGGCCGTTCTGGTCGCTACGGACACCTGGGAATTGCTATCAATCTGATCACGTACGATGATCGCTTTGCTCTGAAGCAGATTGAGCAGCAGCTGAACACGGAGATCAAGGCCATCCCGAAACTGATCGACAAGCGGTTGTACGTCTCCGAGTACCAGCAGGAGGGCGAGCTTGACGAGGAGACTAAGGCCATGCTGGCGGCTGGCAAAGGCCTTCAGTTTATCCAAGAGCAGCAGGCTCTTAATGGTCCTACTCAGTAAAAACGCAACGCAGCGGCGTGTAAATAATAACTCAGTGTGTCTGTAGTCTCCCGTCAGCGAATAGTTGTGCTGCAGGTGTCCCTCCAATTCATTGAGATAAACCCAACTAGTTGATCAGCTTTAAAAACAGTAAAACTAATAGAGTTGCCTGCTGGACACTTGTGGTGCTTCTATTTTAGACAATTAATTTTGTTACTTGTTATTAATAGCTGTATTCGCGTAATTTAACTCTACGATTTTCAATTTCTAGTAATTTGTAATAACTTTATATCTATGTTTGGCTGCAGTCTTTCAGTGGCGCGCTTTGCAATGATGTTCAATTGTCTCGCTGTACCTGTTGCTTCTCTCAGCTCTACCTTCCCAATCTATTGGTACTTTCCAATGCGCTGTTGTTGCGCCTAGAAGCCCCTCCTGTATATGTCAAGTGCTTTCAATAGAGCCAAGCCTAAAGTGACTGCCACCCTGTACAAATGCAATCCATCATACTATTTGTAAAATCCGCATCTTCCTTTTTGCTTTCTATATTTCTGCGCTACTCAAACAATGTCCACTAATACGTGTGCTAATATTACTTGATTACGCGTACAAGTCCTATTTCTTACAGAGCTCGTTTTCCCTTGTCCAATTAGTGTGAAATTGTATTAATTTACATGATTTTTTTGTTTTGTTACTTCTTTGTCCGCTGAAAGAAACCTATGCTGCTTTCGGCCTCCCCTCCAACAATATTTCCGGTGCAATAGTACGAATATCTCTAGCGACCAGTGGTTGACATATACAGTGACTACATTTGCTTCTGAATTGTCGCGCGTTTGTTATTTTGTCAGGCTTTAAGCGCATCGTACCTGTGTGCCCTTGACTAATCTTCGCCTTCACTTGCTTCTACTCGCTACACCCCCTGTATTTGTACGATTTGTTGTCCATGACTGTTTTGGATATTCTAAGTTAATATTTTCTGCGGATTAAAAGGCGGATAGGCTTTCAGTTCAAATCTAGAGGTATATTCGAATTTTCTCTCGTATGCAGCATGGAACTGAATCTTAACCGTGCCAGCCATTCACTACCACTACACACACACACTTGTTTCTTACTTCTCAATGATGCTCCTGTTACAGTAGCTATTTACTTCCGTACACCGTGTTCTTGCATCAAATTATTATTTAGTATAGAGATGCTCGACCAGTTTATATCTTAGTAGCAATTCGTATTTACCGCAATACTTTGGTACTAATTCTGAGCCAGCTCTGTTTGAACCGAACTCTATTATTTGCATGCTTTTTCTCTTGTTATCAGTTTATCACACTGAGTAGTCATTCCCCATGTTTTTTGTTTGGAGTCATCCCGTGTCGCATTTGTGGCTTGGCGTTGGCCAAAAATCTAAACTGAGTTTTTTTAATTGACCTTTTGCGCTTGCCCCTGCTGATAAAATTTCATTTCTATCCCATGTCTATTTGGGCGCATGGCTTGACCGCTAAAGCCCCACTTGTCACTAGGGACGACTCCGAACTGATCTGACTAATGTAATACCGTATGCATCGTATGCCCTACCGATCGCTTGTGCTTTTTGTCCTTTGTCTGGACAGTGTTGGCGGCTTGTTGGACTGAATAGATTTTACAAACATGCCGGGCACTAACTTAACTTCAAATACTTTTTACGCGTACAGTAAGTGTATTATACCATTTCAACTTCGGATTAGTCAAAAGTGAGTTCAAAATCGTCTATGTGAAATTTGCACTCACTTTCTCTTAAATATTGCTGTAGACACGCATTCTCTCCCTTCAGTGCTTTATAGTTTTGTATACACTGACTATTTTTAACCCACTTTGACTAATCCGAATTTGAAATAGTATATTGTATGGCCTTAGCCGCGCCAAACAAACGGGCTCGCGTCTGCTGTCTTTGTCAGTTAATAGCAAATGCATTTAAAAGGTTATACAACTAACAAATATTGATTACTACCACCTAGCAGCAGCGCGACGTATTACAGTCTACGAATCCAGTACCAGGCTATCCACGCACTTATCAATGCTGGATGCATTATATAACATCTCTATGTCGGATAAAATGCTCCAAATTCTCTTTTTAATGTCAAAATTCATTTTTTTCAAATAAACTATTTTCAAAAAGCTTTTTTTAACTACCAAAATTCCTTTTTTGAAAATGCTTGTGCCAAGTCTTCTTTCTGCCTTTCTTTTTTACGTTAATGGGTTGGTTGTTGATGGCTGTTAATATTTCTACTTAATTATCTATAAGTAGTACAGCACAATCTATTATTAGGAGAGTGGGGCGGGGGCCCCCAGAGAGAAGAGAGTGGGCATGACTGCGAAAAGCCGTCGCGGATCTTGTCTTTTGCAAACGAAAAACGACTTAGTACGACCGTAATAGAACGGCGCAGGCGATTTCCACTGCCATCGCTACTCGCGTAACTGGCAGCATTGCGCAACAGCAGTTTAAAAAAGCAGCTGATCAGTGAGCGTTAGGAGTGGGATGTGCGATCAGCAAGGGCGTCGCTTTCTAGCAAAGTTCGCAGTCTTGGCTGCTGGACACTGCTTCCGTTTCCTCTCGTGTCCGTCTGTGGCTGGTAGGATACGCAGCTCGCAAACGCTAGGGAAGATGAGACTCGCTGCAATCAGTCGGTATTCCACTACGGTTGAGTCTTGGGCAATCAGTGCCTCTATGCAGGTCTCACAACGCACTGACTTACTGACTGCTCTGCTAACGTAGCCTCTAATGTAACCCAATCTGATATTGCAAATCCTCCATTCACGCAGCATAAACTCATTTCTCCTGCTCCAAGTGATGAATGTAGAGGCGGCCACCATCCTCTAGCTTCCCTTCCCAGACTTTTTGGTACTGGCTGTTTGTAGAACCAGATAGAAACCAAATGTCTTGCCGGCAAACTGCCCGAAGGCAAATGGGGTGCTCCCCAGACACCACGAGAGCAAACAAAATTATGGAATTATATGTGCCTCTTTGACAGCTTGTTGGCCATACGCAGCTGATGGTGCTCCTGGAACTTATGTATAGCCTCGTTTAGGCCAGTTGGACCCTCCCAGCTGTGTCTGTAATGCGTATAGTATAGGTCCTCGTTGAGCACTCGTTGGACCTAGCTTGCATGGATGACGGATAATTCAGAAAGTTGGAATACCTGTTTGTGTTATGAAAATTAACAAAACATGAAATTAATAAGACAAAACCGTTCCATATCATCTTTTTGGCATATGCCGTGTCACTCAAGTGTCCATTTTTTCTATGCTTTTTTCGGTTCCAAATCCTTGTAGCCTTCATTTGTCCAGCAATTAAAAGAGCTGATCGACGCTTGTATTTCGGGCACATACTTTTTTACAGAGAATCAAATAAATCCAATCCAATAGGACATGTGACAAAAAGCATTTTTCAGTTGTCTAATATGTCTGAGGGTCTTATACAAAGTAAGTAAAATCAGAAAACTAATCCGAGTGAGAGAAATCTATAGGCAGTGTTATACTACAATAAACTTAAACGTACGGCAAGAAGCGTAATTTCAAACAAACGGCTCTCATGCAGCTGTTTCTCATGCATACACAGCATTTGTCTAATTTACATGTAAAAGTATTAAGCTGCAGTCAGTGGGACTTCATTATTTAACAATTCGAATTTCGACTTTTGTCAATTTTCGTGTAGGCGGAACGTCTTTATTCTAGTTATCAGTTCGCGCGCGGCGGCGGCAGCCAGTCCTGCTGGAACGCAGCTGGCAGGAGCAGCACCGCGGTGGCCAGATCCTCCTGACTGCCAGCCAGCACCGCCGCCTGAGCCAGCCGTCTGGCCACCTCTTCAGCCAGGCTAATCTCCCAGTCGACCGCTCTGCTGCCATCCGCCTGGCCTTGATCAACTTCGCCGTCGTCGTCAGCGTGGCGAACGAGCTCCCACTCAGTGGCGGAGGCGCAGCTGCTTCCGCTTGCCTCCTCGTCGTCGAAGCCGGAAGACGCCGGGTCGTCCACGTCGGCAGCGGAGGTCTCTAACGACGAAGCTGTTGACGGAGTCGCTGAACGGCTAGACGATGATGCGGCCTTGAAATTTGAAAATTTGAGCTGTTTGCCTCGTTTTCTGCTTGTTACGCGCCTTATTTCGTTAATCTGACGTGATATTTTTGCTAATTTTTTCGGCGAATTTGGTTTCAGTAAACTTTCCCTGCCCTTGTATTCATCCAGCGCCCAGCTCAAGCACGCACCCGAGTGGTTGTGCCGAACAGTCGGCGCCTCTCGCTGTCCTCCAAGCAGCTGGCCACCTGCACCCGGTTAACCGGCAGGTGCGTGGCAACCAGCTGACAAATCTCGGCCGGATTTAACACGCTAGTCACGCCGGGCGTTGCCATGACAACTGCCTGACACTCCGAGTCTATCGGCACGCATCTACAATCGGGACGACAGCTGAGTCGCCGCTTCAAATCTGGGTCGCCATGGTAACCGATGCCTCTGTTAGTGGCCGAATTGGCCACACCGTAAGGACGGTTGTTTCGCACCAGCATCAGCTGCACGTCGCCGCAGGCAGCTGCGTGTAGCCAGCCAAGCCGACTTTGGCCGCCTGGCGAAGGTGATCAGGAATGCCTTTGTTAGTTAGTTAGTTAGTTAGTTAGTTAGTTAGTTAGTTAGTTAGTTAGTTAGTTAGTTAGTTAGTTAGTTAGTTAGTTAGTTCGTTAGTTAGTTAGTTAGTTAGTTAGTTAGTTAGTTAGTTAGTTAGTTAGTTAGTTAGTTCGTTAGTTAGTTAGTTAGTTAGTTAGTTAGTTCGTTAGTTAGTTAGTTAGTTAGTTAGTTAGTTAGTTAGTTAGTTAGTTAGTTAGTTAGTTCGTTAGTTAGTTAGTTAGTTAGTTAGTTAGTTAGTTAGTTAGTTAGTTAGTTAGTTAGTTAGTTAGTTAGTTAGTTAGTTAGTTAGTTAGTTAGTTAGTTAGTTAGTTAGTTTGTTTGTTTTTTTAATGGTTTTTTTGTTTGCTGGCTAGGTTTCCCGTTCATCTCACCTGCATCTCTCTTGCTGCCATCCGCGCCCCCCTGCTCCCCCCCACAGTCGTCGGCCGCCCTAACCAGCACCGCGCCAACGGAGGCGCCGCTCCAGCGCACCGCCGCGTAATCAGCCTGGCCCCGCTTGAGCAGGCCATCCGTGTACTCCAGCGCCTTGGCAAAAGCCGACGCCACCTTGTCCGCCCAGCCGTTCACGTCGTTAGGGTCCTCGTCAGCTTCGCCTTCGTCGTACCAGCGCAGGTCCGGGGTTCGACTCCTGGCGTAGGCTACAGCGAATTCGTCTAATCGTTCGGCGCAAGTGCGGAGCACGCTTTGAACCAGGTTGGCGCTGGCCCAGTGCAGCCGCTCGCGCTGCCTGGTCGAGGTGCCACCGGTCGACGGCCGATGAATCTCGTCGGAGACGCCGCCGCCGGGGCCATCGGCGGCATTGGTCAACTCGGCCATGTTGAACGCGCAGGTGCACCGAGTTCTCGGATCGAACCGGGCCAATTCGCACAGCAGGAAATGGTGCAGCTCCTCGGAGGCCAGCTTGGCCGCCGTGTCGCCGTAGCGGCCCGAGTACAGGCCGACGAAGCACTTGGCCGGGTCGCCACCCAGCCAGTCCTGGTAGGCAGCGTGGGCGCGTGGCCGCTTGCCGAATCGGGCGGCGTGGAAGCTGGCAACCCCGGCGCCAAGCACGAATGGCACGGAGCAGCGCAGACCGCGGCCTGGGTGAGGGAGCCAATAAATTCTTTATTTTCGTTGCTTCCTTTTGGCACGTAAACGGGATTGCTTGAGCCGGTTCGTACATCGCGTACATTTTGGGATTAATTTACATTGGTTGGGATACTGTAGGTTGGGCTTGGAATGATGTACATCGGGGTGAGGGTGGCTGTGTGTGGAATGATGTACATCGGGGTGAGGCTGGCTGTGTGTGGAGTGATGTACATTGGGGTGAGGTTGGCTGAGTGTGGAGTGATGTACATCGGGGTGAGGTTGGCTGAGTGTGGAGTGATGTACATCGGGGTGAGGTTGGCTGAGTGTGGAGTGATGTACATCGGGGTGAGGTTGGCTGAGTGTGGAGTGATGTACATCGGGGTGAGGCTGGCTGTGTGTGGAGTGATGTACATTGGGGTGAGGTTGGCTGAGTGTGGAGTGATGTACATCGGGGTGAGGCTGGCTGTGTGTGGAGTGATGTACATTGGGGTGAGGTTGGCTGAGTGTGGAGTGATGTACATCGGGGTGAGGTTGGCTGAGTGTGGAGTGATGTACATCGGGGTGAGGTTGGCTGAGTGTGGAGTGATGTACATCGGGGTGAGGTTGGCTGAGTGTGGAGTGATGTACATCGGGGTGAGGTTGGCTGAGTGTGGAGTGATGTACATCGGGGTGAGGTTGGCTGAGTGTGGAGTGATGTACATCGGGGTGAGGCTGGCTGAGTGTGGAGTGATGTACATCGGGGTAAAGTTGCTTGTGAAAATGAATTACATCGGGGTGTTTTTTACATGTGTTTTGAGCGAGCTCAAACTGAAAATAACATAGAATATTAATTATAGAAAGGAAACTATATTGCAGTTCCCTGAATTGTTTCTAGGCTTCTAGGCAGCGAGATTGACACACGAATGTATTAAAAAATTGCAACATGACTTTTGGTATTCAATTCTTACTCTCCACATCGTTAGCTGGGAGCTGTTCGGCAGGCTTGGAGGCCAGAACGAGGCGGCCGCGGTTCGCGTCGAGCAGGTAGTCACGCAGAAACGCATAGCGTTGGTTAATTCGTTCGAGATCGATGGCTCGGACGGCAGCCGCTCCGCCCAGCCGCTCCTCGAGCTGCTGCACCTTGCGCCTTCGAGCAGCGGTCAGTTGGTCCATAGTGGGGTCAACGATGTCTACCAATGTGAGGAATTGCGACAGACTGATCAGTGGAATTTCTCATCGGAACGATTTATTTATGTTGCGGTAAATTTTCGCTACACCCTACTGATACAAAACTAAGTAGTGCGATGAGGGAACACGAGTCTGTAGCGACACTCACTGGCTATACCGAAGTGCCGGATCTCTCTGTGATAGCGCTTGTGCTGGACAATCTCCTTGATGTTGACTAGCTCTCTGCAGGCGTGGCAGTAGATGCTGATGTCCGGGTTCCATCTGGGCGTGCTGAGCTCTGTGTTAGGCGTGTCTGCATGGAAAGGCGATCGTTTGCGTATCTCTTAGTACCTTCAAATCTTTTCTATTATATTTTCTTTAAATTTGCTGCACGTTATTTGAAATAAAATAATATTTACAAATATTTCACACTTTAAGGCACTCACACTGCCGCACCCCAACCAGCTTTCTCTCCAATTCCTCTCTCCGTGGTGAATTCACCTCGGCTCGAATCGCGGAGGCAGCTGGGGTTGCCGTTCGCTCAGATTTTTCTTCAATAGTCGATGGCATCGCGTTTTCGTTATATTACTGAAAAAGAAACTAATTTTCGTTGGTTTTAACAAGAAGAAGTAGATCAAATGTAAGAAGTCAAAGATTTGCTACTGAAATTTTTTGAATCTGATCTTCTGCTCTAATGCTTACTCGTTAGCTTGTAACTATTTTTTCTAAAAAAATGACATAATTCAGCCAAGGCTAGCGATTTCTGTGTATGTTATACAACTGCTTGTCATTTTTCAAAGTTATAAAAATTACACTAAATATATAAAATCACAGATCACAGAGAAAATTACAAAATTGTCTTGTTTCATTAAAACTATGTGAGACCATGTGCAATAATTTCATTTAGTCTTGGGATTATTTAGATTTGCAGCATTTTGTAATTAATTGTCGGATAATTTTTTTATAAATGAATAAAAACTGTGTTGTTCCTAAATTTAATGAACAGACCAGCATTGTATTTTTATACTTGCATTAATAATGTATTTTGAAAAAAAACTTATAGAATTTTTATTGCCCACAGAGGTTATATTTTGATTATACTTTCTCTTTTCTTAAAAAGCAAAAATGCAAGCCCAGAAAAAATGCTAACATGAGGATTATTACATGTTCTAGGATTTACTAAACTACCAATATCGAGACAATTCAAATATTTCGCTTCAATCACTAAGATTTATCGCTGCCTACAAAAGTCATAGATTTTGCCCAAAATTTTTTATAATGAATTGTTAAATTATAAATAAACTAAATTTTTGCTGACCTTCTTTACCTCTTTCTTTACTTCTGTCATTACGATTATGTAATGTTATCAGTGATCCGAAAGCTGACGAAGATTTAAAGGTTCAAAACGGGAAATTATAAATTTACGCACAGTTAAAACGTAAAATTGACATTAGAGTTTTACTATGGCTGCCCAGGCAAAATCTAAAAGTTAGCAAAAGGATAAATTTAGTCACAGTATGCTTCAAGGCCGAACATTTGCCGGCTTGCAACGTTTCTTGAAAGTTAAAATGCTTATTTTTGTTTTATTACGTTGAATCCATTAACTCGAATTAATTACGTGTATATCCCCGCTAGTTAAGTTACTTACATGTGCATGCACATGTTGGCATAATATGCTTGAATATACTGAGTATAATTTTATTTTGTTTGAGAAAAAGAGATTTTATTAGGAAATTTCATTAGATTGGTCAATGCATATGATATCACATTTAAGTATGTAAATTTACATGCTACGTACGTTTTATGTGCACATGCTATGTATTACCAGGAACACTGCAGTTGCATGTATATTTCATTGTCATATTGTCTAGCCAACAAGAGAGACGAAATAATGATGATTTACCATAGACAAAACAAATCGCGTGTAGTAATGCGATTGTCACCCTAGTTGAAATTAGCGTGCGGGATAATTGCATTATTGCACGCTAATTTCGTTTTGTCTATGGTAAAATTGTCTGCGCTGATGACTTCTCTTTATTGTTGGCTAGACCATATGACAATGTGATAGAAGCACGGCTTGCAAGTGCACCATCTCTCCATTATTAAAAGCCCTGCTGAATCTTAAATACGGTCCGTGGTCATATGTCGTGGCATAAGTACATTCAGCGTATACATTATAAACATTGAGTGGTGGTTCTCTATCCTCGAAATTGTTTCTGTAAAATGTGCGTGGCTATAATTATTAAATGATACAAATGCAAAAAAACTTTTTTAATGATTTCGGAATATGTCTTAATGACTTCAACAATTATTGGGACGTGTAATTAAGTCCGTTTAATATTACACAAACATGGTACACATTAAAGAAAACTTAATTATTTGGGAGATGTTGAAACTGCATGACCATGAACAGCTGATGCGTTATTGCCGTGACGTTTCTATTACTTTAACAACAAATTTTTTTGCGATAGAAATGTCAAAATAGTTGTCTGAAAATTTATTCATTCAGAAAAAATACGAGTACATTGCCTGTATGAAGAAAAAATATTATATATTATTGAGATTGCCCAAGTAGCCAGCCGGTCACAAGAGTGGCACTTTCTCGCGCTTATTTGGTGAAAATGCTCATTATAACAAAACTCCTCGAAGCTCAGTATCATCAACGCTTGCTCGTCCGTCTGCTATTGCCAGCCTGCAGCTCGGCCAAGGCGTTGGTTCGGACCTCGTCAACCTCGGTGTACTCGACTACGCTGCTACTGGTGGCTGGAAGGCTTGGACTTCGTCCAGACAGCTGCTGCTGATGCGGCTGGCCAAAAATATCCAGACTTGGCCGGCGAGTGGCCGCCTGAGGATCCAGAATCGCGTAGTCCAGCTTCGCCTGATGCTGCTGCTGCTGCCGTCCGTGTCCTTGCGGTGCAACAAGCGATCTAAACGAGCGGAGTTATTTGTCAATTTTTTACACGAAATGCTACTGCAAGTAGAGTTGACGCAATTTAAGCTTGTTTTTTGCGCGACTAATATATAAAATATGACTCGCTTCTATCAAATTATCAAAACTCCCCCCCTTTCGAGAACAATTTCCGAGCAAACTAACCTAGTTGCTGTGGGCGGCAGAAGCCTTCCCGATGCCGCATCCCCGACGCCTGGAAGGCTGGCGCCCAGTGCGCAGAATCGCCGGCCAACGGAGAAAATGTTCTCGTACTCGTGCACCTGGCCAGACGGGATTGGTGTTATGCAACCATCCACAGAGTCGACTGCAGCGACCTGCGCCTGTTGTGGCAATGCCGAAGGGGACGGCGACGGTGAGGGCGACGGCGACGGCGACGGCGAATGCGGAGGCGGGGGCGGCGATGGCGACGGTGGCAAGGTCTGGTGACGCCTACGAGACGGTCCAGCCGAGCTGCTCCCACCAGCGCCGCTGGGTCCGAGGTTGGCAGTAATTCTGCGACAGGCGGTGGCTAGCTGGTCTGCCCAGGCCAGCATCTCCTCCTGAATGGTTAAACAAAGTCAGTGAATATGGTGAAACAAGCTTCAGCTTTTGACACTTAGGAATGAGAGACATTGGAAACTGGTGGGCACTGGGGTAGAATTTCGGTCTTTATAAATGCTCCAAGCCTGAAACGAAGTGTTTTTTAATATTGGTATGCATATGTGTACTCTGGGGTAGGAATTTAAAGAGGGCAAGGCAATGTGTACATTGGGGTAGGCATGTACACGGTGGGGTAGGAATTTACAGGGGCATGCATGTAAAATGGGGGTATGGATTTAAATCTGGCATATGTACATTGCTATATAGAGACTACTTGTACATTACAGTAAGCGTAGGAGTTGGATTATTTAATCAATCTCAAAGTCGATAAACCGATCGATTAATACCTGACTATCAGCCAACAGATAGAGGACCCGGGGCTCTCCCCGGTGCTGGTAAACCAGGCTTAGAAACGGCCGCTGCTGCTGAACCCCAGCCCGGTGCTGGCGCCCCAGAGTGGCAGCCAAGCGCAGCGGGGGTGGCACCATTGTGGCCAGCTGGCTGACTGATTCCGGCGGGACGTGGCCGCGCAGATTGCATCGGGCCTCATCAGCGTAGTAGCACAGCTGGTAGCGGTCTGGCTGGACTCGGGTCAGGACGAAGTAGCGCTTGCGCCAGTGCTGGATGATGGAAATTTTGTTAAGATCTTCAAATTTTAGACTAAAAGGCTCAGATTCTCAAAAGATCCCAAAGATCCCAAAGGCGACTCAGGATTGGTCCCTAAAGTCTCCGATTGTGTAAAAGATCGCAGACCCATCATACGAGGTAAAAGATGATAAAATACAGCCATGAAAAGCGGCGCAAAGCTTGCGCAAGTGGCAGATTTAACCAATTTGCTAATTTGCTTGGCTTGATGCCAGCAAAGTCCGCTCCAACAAACAGAACTTCCGGTCTTATGGCGGCGATCGAAGAAGCAGAAAGGCCACAGTTAAAGCTAAGCCTCCTTTACAGCTGCCTTCGAATCTGGCACCAAATCATTGCTGCTATCCAGCCAACTGCTGCTGGTACTGCCTTATTGAGGCGCATTATCATTTATTAATCGTGTGTGAACTGTGGCTTCGGTAATTTCTGAAGGTGGATGAACTTTCTAGTGAACTTTTCTTTTTATACTTGGTCTGAGTTTGAAAATTAATAATTTTATTATTTCAATGTGCAAGTCAATCTACCAACACTTGAAAGTCGAAAAACCTCATTGGATAATCTACTTACAAGTCTCTTATTCAAACTTCACAAACTCCCAATCTACTTCCAGATCTCCTGATCTACTTACAGATCTCCTTATCGAATTCCAGATCTGTTCTCTTGATCTACTTTAAGATCGCCCGATCTATTTCCATATCTCCTGATCTACTTAAATATCTCCTGATCTATTTCCAGATCTCCTGATTTATTTCCAGATCTCCTGATCTACTTCCAGATCTCCTGATCTACTTCCAGATCTCCTAATCTACTTCCAGATCTCCTAATCTACTTCCAGATCTCCTAATCTACTTCCAGATCTCCTTATCTATTTCCAGATCTCCTTATCTATTTCCAGATCTCCTTATCTATTTCCAGATCTCCTGATCTACTTCCAGATCTCCTGATCTACTTCCAGATCTCCTAATCTACTTCCAGATCTCCTAATCTACTTCCAGATCTCCTTATCTATTTCCAGATCTCCTTATCTATTTCCAGATCTCCTTATCTACTTCCAGATCTCCTTATCTATTTCCAGATCTCCTTATCTATTTCCAGATCTCCTTATCTACTTCCAGATCTCCTTATCTACTTCCAGATCTCCTTATCTATTTCCAGATCTCCTTATCTATTTCCAGATCTCCTTATCTACTTCCAGATCTCCTTATCTATTTCCAGATCTCCTTATCTATTTCCAGATCTCCTTATCTATTTCCAGATCTCCTTATCTACTTCCAGATCTCCTAATCTAATTCAGATCTGTTCTCTTGATATACTTTCAGATCAGATTGCCTTATCTACTTTTAGAATGTCCAACATACTTCTCTATCTGTCAGTCCACTAGCAAATATAAAAATATCATTCCGAGCTGCAGATTTTATGCAATTCCAAGCACAGAGACCTGCTCACAATCAGTCATAATTTGAGCCTTTTTGTCAAAACAATCATTATTCAGCAACTGATCTGATGAATTTTTTTAAAATTAAAAAAAATCTTCTTAAGCCTGAACAATTTCAGTCTAATAAGGGGAATCTCAAATATCCCAAACGATCAGCAACCAGCACACCGAGCGTCATTACTCGGCCATCGCAGCAGCCAGGAAGGCTCCCACCCAGTATCGCATTTAGCCATCAGAAAAAGCCGAGCTGGGCAGAGTGGAGGAGAGACAAATACTGCCCCCATCGCCTCACCTACTCAGGGAGGCCAGTAGCGGCTACTGATGGAGGCAAAACCGATTAGAGGATCCTAGCCGGGGACTGATATGATTTATTCCCGCGCGTCTAATGTTCCCAAAATCCCAGTCCGCAGTGTATCTGCATCAGTCTGTCTGGCCAGGGCCGGGGGGGGCTGTAAAACTAAAGGAAGCAAGGAAAGTCCGAGCCTGACTGGATGGCAGGCTTTAGTCCTAGAAATTTGCAACAAATTTTTACTGCGACAGCCGGGAATATGAAGATTTTGAATTTGCATCAGCCTACAAGCAGTGTATTTACTATTGTGCACTAATTGCAGTGCAATAGATTGGAGCGCGGAGCGATAAATAATATACGAGCAGACTTGGGAAACGAAAGCAAGCGAGGAGAGGAAAAAGACAAATCAAAAAGATATCAAGGAAAAAATCTAGAGATGGGGTGAGAAGAGAAGAGAGAATGGGAGAGGTAAGAAAGGTAAGAGGGGAAGATGAAGCAGGGAAAGAAAAGACAGGGGAGAGGAGACGGAGAGAAGAGAAAGGAAGAGAAGACAGGGAGATGAGACAGGGGCAGGAGACAGGGGGAGGAGACAGGGAGAGGAGACAGGGGAGACGAGACAGGGGAGAGGAGACAGGGAGGAGACAGGAGAGGATGCAGGGGAGAGGAGACAGGGGAGAGAGAGGAGACAGGGGACAGGAGACATAGGAAGTAGACAGGGGAGAGGAGACAGGAGAGAGGAGACAGGAGAGAGGAGACAGGGGAGGAGACAGGAGAGAGGAGACAGGGGAGGAGACAGGAGAGAGGAGACAGGGGAGGAGACAGGAGAGAGGAGACAGGGGAGGAGACAGGGAAGACGAGACAGGGGAGAGGAGACAGGGAGGAGACAGGGGAGAGAGAGGAGACAGGGGACAGGAGACAGGGGAAGGAGACAGGGGAGAGGAGACAGGAGAGAGGAGACAGGAGAGGATGCAGGGGGGAGGAGACAGGGGAAGGAGACAGGGGAGAGGAGACAGGGGAAGGAGACAGGGGAGAGGAGACAGGAGAGAGGAGACAGGAGAGAGGAGACAGGGGAAGGAAACAGGGAGGAGACAGGGGAGAGGAGACGCGGAAGGAGACGGGAGAGGGACAGGGGGAAAGGAGACAGGGAAGAGGAGACAGGGGGAGGAGACAGGGGGGAGTAGAGGGGAAGACGAAGGAGGGGAGGTGAGAGGGTAGATGAGACGACAGAAAAAGAGGAATGGATCGGCAGTGCAAAGAAGAGAGTTGGGCAGAAAACTGTAGATTAAAGACAGAGAAAGGAGAGAAGCGGGGAGGTCAGGCGAAGGAGGACAGTGCTAGGCAGGCACAGATAACGGCGCACAAGCTTCAATGGCGCAAAGTGATAAAGGCTCGCCGAAAAGGTAAGCCAAAAAATCAACGTCAAGAGAGCGAGCAGCCCAATGGACGCGCAGGCCAAAGCTTATCTCTGGGTGCGGAACTTTGCTCCGGAAACTATACCCGATTTGAAATAAATAGCGTCTTCTAAGCAGATATTTTCTCTTTAAAAAGAGAAAATGAGATTTTCTATTATAAAATCTATGCATGCACGCAACAGAGAATAAAATTACAAGATTATTTCGCGTAGGTGAAAGTTCTCTACCGAAGTGCACTCTTATTAATAGATAATAATTAAGCAAGGCCCAAAAAGCAAGTTAAAAAAATTACCGGTTTAAAGTGCTTGATTGGCAGCTTGCCCAGCCTGCTCGAATCGTGCTTCGGCGGCGATTTGACTAGCCAGCCGGCCTTGCACACGACGCCCTCCTGCTTTGCAATCTGCTTGGCGGGAGAGTCAGCAGTGTTGGTGGCGGCCGCGGCGGCGGCAACAGCGGTGGTGGTTGCGTCGCGCTCGGAACTCCGGCTGCGTCGGCTTGCGCTGGAATTGATATTTTTTATTGAAAGCTATCGTTTTTGCTGCGATGTTTTTATCTTTAACTTGAAAATATTTGAGGCTATTTTCATCTTGCCTTAATTTTTTGCTATTCACTGACACGTACATGGGGGTGGTAGAGATGTTTTTTGCACACACTGTGTAACTTACTAGGTTTGAGGATCATAAAACGCATACGTACATTTGGTTAAAAGTTTCGGCTGGCATTTGTACATAAAGGGTAGGCTTTTTTGACACGCATATGTACATTGGGGTAGAGGTTTTATGACTGAGACGAAGTTCATTGCGTTCATTGTGCGATTGTTTTCCATTGTAAAGATTCAAGTCCAGCAAGGAGGATTGGCATATATCACTTAATAAACAAACACTCACCCGTATTTGCCGGAAGCACAAGAGAACAAGTTGTACATGATTTATATATTTTGAACAAAACTATGTACTACGCTACGCAGTCGTACTCGTGCATCAAAGTAAGCTTACAGGCGGCGCGGGTAAAAAATTTTGCGCACGTAATCACAACCGCAGGGTGAATGCTAGCATCGGTTCCAATTCACAAACTGTTTGGGCTAAAGTTATAATCTAGTTACAGACGCCGACTCGGGGCTGAATGATAAGTGGAGAATTTTACAGACGAGTCAGGACAAGGCGGGCAGAGAGAAATATCTATATCTCTGGCATTGGTCACTGATTTCATTTCAAACGCCGGCCAATGAAATCTGTTTTAAGGCCCGATACGCCACAGCGCGTACGCACAGACAAACAGAGCACTGGGCGCAAGTCTCGTACCAATGCGTAGTGTAGCCACAGCTGCAGAGGCCTGATCCATGCACCGAAGAAGGAAATCGAAGCTAAAAATATCCCCCCTACTTTCGAAAACGTTTCTTTCAGCAGTTTTTTTACTACGCAGGGGAGAAATGGGCCGGCTACTTGTTTCTTACCCGAGCATCCAGTTTTGTACGCCCGCTGTTATTCCCTCTGTTTGATAGATAATCCCAAAACAGTGCAGCAAAGAGTGCGAGGAGATGAAAATATAGTAGGAAGTACCAGTTGAAATGAGGATATTAGATAGGGAATAGCTGTTACTGGGGTGGTCACGTATCAGGAGAGACCGAGACGCGAGACGAATTGATTTAGAGAGATGACAATTTGCCGTGGAAGGGAAAGAGCAGAGAGGTGAAAAACATTGGGAGAGAAATGAGAAAAATAGGATAGAAGGAGAATGAGCGAGAAAAGCGATTAGATATAGGGTAAGAAAAGTACAAATGGAGGATGAAGAAAGCTCAGCATCCACCCTGTGTGCCGCCCGGTGCGTCATGCATTGCACCGATTTGACCTTGTCAAGCCATTCGAAGCCTGCGAGTATAAGATCAAACAGAAAGGCCAATCCGTCATAACTCTGTACACAGAGAGAGAGCTATAGGAGGGGAGGCCAGTTTGCGCAGTTGGCGTAGGCGAGGGGAAGAGACACCGGTCTATAGCGAAACTCTCATTTTCCCATATTTGGCTTGGCTTGAACGATCATAACAAATTCTTAGCGCGCACGGCTTCTCGACAAAATTAATCCTTTTCGACTAATTAACGGTTTGTTGACGGCCCGCGTGACCCATATAAAGTGCAGTTGAATAGAGATGTATATAAGATAAAGACGAACACTGGACGTGTAGAGAATGGGTCGGCAACGTTAGGCCCGCGAGGGCTGTCCATCTGGCCCTCAGACCCTTTTAAAGTTTACTATTGCATTCCGGCCCGCTCAAAGACAATAGTCTGAGATGATAATTGAAGAAAAAATTCACATTATTCCCTCTTTTCCCTCTCCTCTCCCTTCTCTTTCCCTCTCCTCTCCCTCTTCTTTCCCTCTCCTTTCCATCTTCTTTCCCTCTCCTCTCCATCTTCTTTTCCTCTCCTCTCCCTTCTCTTTCCCTCTCTTTTCCCTCTCCTCTCCTCTCCTCTCTTTTTCACTCCTCTCTGCTCTCCCCTCCTTTCTTTTACCACCTCTTTTATTCTCTCCTCGCATCTCCCTTTCGGTCTTCATCACATATTTTCTTCCTTCGAAATCGTAAGTTACTTAATGCGAGCTATTTTACCACACTGGCTGGCAGCCATGTTCTTGGTCTATATCTGGCCCTCGAGGTAAAAAAGACTGCCGATCCCTGGTGTTGAGATAATTAGGGGATTGAGTTTAGAGTCAGTCGAAGCTACATCCAATCTACAGAAAAATTGCTACCTAATAGTTATTGCGACTATCCAACTTGGCTGCCGTGACAGACATAAAACTCACTTGGAAAAAATTAACCAACTAGATTTACAGGGGTTTGATAACCTCTTTGCCCCAGATCGAAGCCAATTTATAATAATTTGTCCAACTTTTTTAGGACAAAATTTATGTTTAACTAAATGGAACTGAGAGTTGTATTTCACGGCAGGTGCAATCATTAAACCCCGTCTGCATGGCTGAGTAGAAAATCATTCAATATATTAATTAGCTGAGTGCAAGTTAACTCAAATTTTTTATCCAACTGCACACTTCTTAGTATTATTAAATAGAAAATAGTTTCTATCTAAGTGATCTCGAAAATTGGCCACGAGTTAATGAAATTGATAAAACAAAATACAAGAGGAACAAAAATTCGATATTTAATCACCAATAGATAGATCATCATGTAAGCAGACTCAGACAAATAAATCTGTAGGCAATTAAACTGCGTACAGTAACTTTGTTTTATTTTACACATTACAAATATATGCATGCAATATCGCCGTGTCCGCAAAAACAGAAATTCACAAAACATATTTCATTTTTATTCAATTACGCTTACATAGGAGTGGGAAGAAAGACAGACAGACAGACAGACAGGCAGACCAGAAGCAGACAAACACACGCGTACAGAGATAGATGGAGAGACAGAAAGAAGACAGACAGGGTGACAGACAGACAGACAGACAGACAGATACAGACAGACAAACAGACAGACAGACAGGCAGACAGACAGACAGACAGACAGACAGACAGACAGACAGACAGACAGAGACAGACAAACAGACAGACAGGCAGACAGACAGACAGACAGACAGAGACAGACAGAGACAGACAGAGACAGACAGACAGACAGACAGACAGAGAGACAGAGACAGACAGACAGACAGACAGAGACAGACCGAGACAGACAGACAGACAGACAGACAGAGAGACAGAGACAGACAGACAGACAGACAGACAGACAGACGGACGGACAGACAGAGACAGACAGACAGCCTGCCCGCCTGCCCATCCGACATGTTTTAGTGCGAATAATGAACGGTTAATTAATGACCGCGCAAGTTCAGTAGATTCGTGAGCAGTTAGGTCAATTAATAGTCAAATAAGTGGTTCATCTTAAAACACCATGTCAGACATTTCAGTTCATAAAATTGTTTGGCACAATGAGCTGCCGTCGAGACTGATATTACTGAAGCCAAGCTCTAGTTTGCCTGCTGACGATGGTGCTGGCTGCCTTGTCGATGCCGCCGCTGCTCATCGTGGTTATCGCGACTAACATGGCGGCTTTTATAGCCGTGCCCGTGAGTACTGTGATGATACTGCTTGCCATGATGAACACGATGGCTTGGGTTGCCATGACTACCGTGACTACTTTGGTTGCCCTGTTGCAAGCTATGATTACCTTGATGATTTCTGTGCCTACCGTGGTGACTTTGGTTGCCATGACTACCACTGAAACCGCCACTATATGCTTGATTGCCAGGGGCGAAATAATTACCGCAATTGTCATAGTAACCATAGCAACCGAATTCGTATTGGTTAGCAACAGGTTGGTAGCCATGGTAACCATGGTAACCATAGTAACCATTGCGATCGTCGCCATCAAAATCCCGCTGCTCGCGATAAGGCCGACTAGAAGATCCTGGCCTACTGTAAGGCGTTGGACGGTGCCACTTTCTGCCGCCGTGGTCACCTTCGCTGCTGCTGCCAACAGCCTCTGCGATGACCGCCGGGGCAGCGGTGACAATTACAGGGTCCTTGATGCCAGCTGAGTCGCTCCGTTTTTCAGGCACAACTTCTGGCGGCTGCAACGCCCAAACAGAGAGGTTATAAATTAGTGCAAAAATGCAAAAATCATTTGACATGGTACTTGGTACCTAGCATGCGAGACACTTTGAAAAGTGAGACCTAGAAATACCCTATGAAAATAGACTGTAAAAAATGTAAACCAGAGGTACAATAGAAAATGAAATTCAATTTCTATTTGTCCCTGGAATGAATACAGAGCTCCCAGGGAAAATTTTATCAAGGAGATATCCAACGAGTAAAGTACCTAACTTTAACCTGCTAAGAGAAGAAGATAAATGTATTTTTCTTATGCTGCAAGAAAATGTTAAACTAATCAACAAATTAGCCAAATACATACAGGAGATCGGCTAAATCAGAATGCGGCTGCTCTGAGGCTCTAAATAAAAAATGTATTTTGTCTCCTTTGATTTAATTCCCACGCAGTTTAAATAATAATAAATAATAATAATAAATTTAGACGCCCGACCTTTCGATCAGACGTACAGCCCCCGGCACTGCCGCAGCTAGTTGCGGGCGCATCCGAGGGCTGTGTACAGCTGCTCAGTCCTGACGGGCTGGAGGGGCTGCAACACCCACACTAAATTTACCCAGCTCAAACTGGTACCCAATCTCAGCTGGGTGGACTGAAGCAATTCGGGATTAACCGCTTTGCTTAAGGGCACAAATTGTCTCCTAGAGCCGGGACTCGAACCCACGACCTTCCGGTCATAAGGCAGGCGCCCTAGCCACTAGGCTACAACTCCTCTAATGATGATAAAATTTAAGTTAGTGACTCACTAATATCAGTTACCATGGAAACTCACTAAAATTGGCCTTATTAGGGCTATTAATAGAGTAATTGTTGCCATAGTAACAAAAAAATAACCCAGCTCGCCATTACCGCAGTCATAGAGCGCAGATCTGACAGATAATTCTCCCGCTCAATTGGGAAACCGCGAGCTTCGCCGAATGCGGCGATTGCGTCATCGGGTTGCCAGCCGTCGACTTCGATCAGGTAGCGACAGATCATGTAGCCGGTGCGGTTGATGCCGTGAGTGCAGTGCACAGCAACTACTGAGTCTGGAAGGCGGCACCAAGCATGCGATGCGATTAAATTTCAATTATAAACGATTGCATAACCGGCTAGGTACTTTAGGATGATTTTCATGACAGATTGATAAACAGTTAATGGGTGCGGCGGAGTTAAAGTTTCGAATTGTAATTGCGAATAGGGATTTTCTAATCAGAACCTGAACGGAAGTTGGGATCAAAATTGAAACCTAACCGAAGGTTGGGATCAAAATTGAAACCTAACCGAAGGTTGGGATCAAAATTGAAACCTAACCGGAAGTTGGGATCAAAATTGAAACCTAACCGGAAGTTGGGATCAAAATTGAAACCTAACCGGAAGTTAAGATCAAAATTGAAACCTAACTGGAAGTTGGGATCAAAATTGAAACCTAACCGGAAGTTAAGATCAAAATTGAAACCTAACTGGAAGTTGGGATCAAAATTGAAACCTAACCGGAAGTTAAGATCAAAATTGAAACCTAACCGGAAGTTGGGATCAAAATTGAAACCTAGCCGGAAGTTGGGTTTAAAATTGAAACCTAGCCGGAAGTTGGGATCAAAATTAAAAACTAGCCGGAAGTTGGGATCAAAATTGAAACCTAACCGGAAGTTGGGATCAAAATTGAAACCTAACCGGAAGTTGGGATCAAAATTGAAACCTAGCCGGAAGTTGGGATAAAAATTGAAACCTAACCGGAAGTTGGGTTTAAAATTGAAACCTAGCCGGAAGTTGGGATCAAAATTAAAAACTAGCCGGAAGTTAGGATCAAAATTGAAACCTAACCGGAAGTTGGGATCAAAATTGAAACCTAACCGGAAGTTGGGTTTAAAATTGAAACCTAGCCGGAAGTTGGGATCAAAATTAAAAACTAGCCGGAAGTTGGGATCAAAATTGAAACCTAACCGGAAGTTTGGGTTTAAAATTGAAACCTAGCCGGAAGTTGGGATCAAAATTAAAAACTAGCCGGAAGTTGGGATCAAAATTGAAACCTAACCGGAAGTTTGGATTTAAAATGAAACCTGACCGGATGTGAATTAAAATCTAACCGGAAGTTGGAGTTTGAATTGGGAACTGAGCGGAAGTTTAGTTTGAATTAGAGCCGGAAATTCTGAAATTGACCTAAAGAGTCATGAATAGAAACAGGGAGAAGCAGCAAAATTTGCATCGAATACTTCGAGATTGTCAATTGACTAACCCGGAGACGACTTTCTAAACTCGTTGATGACTGACTTGAATCTGTAAGGCAATTTGTTTGCGACAAGAGTTGCTTATAAAAGTACAGTTTCTGGGTTTGAATGAGCTGCAAGATGCGGCAGTAAGAATTATCTAGTAGCCAGGCGGATGTACCTGTTAACGCACTGCAGATTCGGGATGTTGTGGCCTTCCACAAATATCTTCTCATACTTGATACCTTTATTAGTGAATTCCTGCATTGGTTAAGGTAAAAAGGAAATTAATTAGCAAACAATACCTCATTTTATTGCCCAACAATACCCCTCAGCTCAAAGAAAAAACTAACAGCGAAAAAACTGATACATAAGAAATTTAATCGGAATCCCTAGGAATCCCAAACTGGATTTGTAGAAATTTTAAAGCAGATTCCTAAAAAACAAAAAATCCCAAGATATTGTAATAAGATCCCTAAAAACCTTAAATTTTCAAAGAAATTTGGTCTCTAAAAACCTAAAAAACCCCAGGCAAAGTAGATCTCAGAAAACCTAGAAGTCCCAGGCAAAGTAGATCACTAAAAACCTAGAAATCCCAAGCAAACTAGATCCCTAAAGACCTATAAATCCCAAGCAAACTAGATCCCTAAACAGCTATAAATCCCAAGCAAACTAGATCCCTAAACACCTACGCTCGTAGAAATCCCAAGCAAAGTAGATCCCTAAATACCTAGAAATCCCAAGCAAAGTAGATCCCTAAATACATATAAATCCCAAGCAAAGTAGATCGCTATAAACCTGAATTTCAGATCAAAGTAGATCCCTAAAAACCTAGAAATCCCAAGCAGACTAGATCCCTAAATACCTAGAAATCCCAAGCAAAGTAGATCCCTAAATACATATAAATCCCAAGCAAAGTAGATCGCTATAAACCTAGAATTTCAGATCAAAGTAGATCCCTAAAAACCTAGAAATCCCAAGCAGACTAGATCCCTAAATACCTAGAAATCCCAAGCAAAGTAGATCCCTAAATACCTAGAAATCCAAAGCAAACTAGATCCCTAAATACCTAGAAATCCAAAGCAAACTAGATCCCTAAATACCTAGAAATCCAAAGCAAACTAGATCCCTAAATACCTAGAAATCCAAAGCAAACTAGATCCCTAAATACCTAGAAATCCAAAGCAAACTAGATCCCTAAATACCTAGAAATCCCAAGCAGAGTAGATCCCTTAATTCCTTTATATTCTAAACAAAGTAGATCCTCTAAACGAAAAATCCAAAAATGTGTTCTTATCAAACTAAAAATCCCAAAATAAATTAACGGTAAATTCAAATTGAATGCACAAAAATATGAACAATAAGAAGCAGCCCAAGTAATCAAAAAGTTGATAAGCAGCAAACAGAGCGGACAGGAAGGTTAACCTCACCTGAGGATTATAGTATCTCCTGGTGAAGGTGAGGTCCACAACCAGGCCAATGCTGATGCCCAGCTGTTCGCAGCGCAGCATCAAATTGTCCGGGGTGAACTGCCTGTCAGCTGGCATCGAGGCAACGTATTTCTGCAGCGCGATTTATTGATTTATCGATTTTAGTTAACAAATCAGCCCATTAAAGTTGACATTAATAAATTAAATAAACAAGCAAAACTCACGTAGCTAAGCGGCACTTTAATCGCCAAAAAATTGGTACCCAAAATCACCTTCTCAAACGGTTTGTAATCGTCCCAGCTGGAAAACAATCAACAACAATAGCAACAACAGTTAGAATGAGAGTATTGATTAAGAATTCACAATAGCAGCTGCACCCAGCCATACCGGTCAGGTATTCCAGGCATTTCGTTAGTCAATATGAGGAACAAAATAGCAGAAAACGCTGAAAATTTTAATGCCAATTCAAATGAATTCAATTAATCAATAAGTAATTTAATGACACTGATGATTGCTAAGTGTGCATCCCAACAAAGGAACTGTATTATTCCCCATTATTAAGCTACTATCTGGCAGGCTTAGTGGGCTAAATAGCCAGTAGCTATTAATCTTAATTGTGTCCTTGATCAAATATAAAAAATGGACTAAAAACAAAAAAATTTGATTTCGTGAAAACACGAATCACTAAATATGATTTATTGTTTCTGTGGGAATCTGAAATGTTGTTTACTTGTTGTTCGTAAGGCATTTAAATAATTAGGAACAAATTAATACGATTATTATTACTATTATCCAGACAATACTAAAATATAAAAAGCCAAGTGAAAAAATGTTGCCTACTTTTAGTAGATTCTATGGAATAAGAATAGCCTAATTCATTTAGATAAAAAAGTCAATATACAAAACATAGCGATGCAAATCGAGCAAAAAAGTAAAAAAAATTTATCGATACATATCGGTCAGGCAAATATAAAAAATCATCGAACTTTCCGGATCAAATTATAATACTTTTTTATCACTAGTAAAAATGTATAGAAAGAACCAATAAAACACTTAAGAAGCTAATCTAACCTCCATGCTCTGGTTAGGGCGCAGAACTTTTCTAAATAGCCGATATGTATTGAAAATAACTTTTTCAAAGGCAAAGTTCAATTGGAATTTTTTAGTGGTTCTTTCTTGAGTGACTAATTAAATAGGCCTAATGCCAAGCAGCTTTCTGAGCTGCTCAAATATCATAAAAGTGATGACAGTGTGCGGCCCGATGCGCATCCAATTCGGCACAAAGCCTTTGTAGAGGCCGCTGAAACCTTCGGTTCGAATGGCGGCTCGGGCGCAGGCGAACGCATTGGCGTAGGCGGCGACCCGGCGGCCAACCAGCGTCTCCTGGTTCATCACGCGGGTCTTCACTACGTCCAAAGGCGAGGTGGTCACGGCGCACATCAGGCCGGCGAACATGCTGGCTAGAAAGTGCAAAGCCAGGCCCTCCTTTAGCAGGCCACGGGTCAGCATAGTGTGCTTGAAGTGATCGTAGGACGGCACCTGACGACGATGTTGATTGCTTGGCAAGGTTAATTAGTGCAATTTCAACTGCTTGTCTGTTTGTACGACTTTTCAAGACGACTTAATGTGAGCTGAATTTATTTTTGATAAGCGCCAAGACTGCTGGCTAGGGTGTGCCAAGACTCATGGCTAGCGGGCGCCAAGACTCATGGCTAAGGGGCGCCAAGACTCCTGGCTAACGGGCGCCAAGACTCCTAACTAGCGGGCGCCAAGACTCATGGCTAGCGGGCGCCAAGACTCATGGCTAGCGGGCGCCAAGACTCATGGCTAGCGGGCGCCAAGACTCATGGCTAGCGGGCGCCAAGACTCATGGCTAGCGGGCGCCAAGACTCCTAACTAGCTGGCGCCAAGACTCCTAACTAGCGGGCGCCAAGACTCATGGCTAGGGGGCGCCAAGACTCCTGGCTAAGGGGCGCCAAGACTCCTAACTAGCTGGCGCCAAGACTCCTAACTAGCTGGCGCCAAGACTCATGGCTAGCGGGCGCCAAGACTCCTAACTAGCGGGCGCCAAGACTCCTAACTAGCGGGCGCCAAGACTCCTAACTAGCGGGCGCCAAGACTCCTAACTAGCGGGCGCCAAGACTCCTAACTAGCGGGCGCCAAGACTCATGGCTAGCGGGCGCCAAGACTCCTAACTAGCGGGCGCCAAGACTCATGGCTAGGGGGCGCCAAGACTCCTGGCTAAGGGGCGCCAAGACTCCTAACTAGCTGGCGCCAAGACTCCTAACTAGCTGGCGCCAAGACTCCTAACTAGCTGGCGCCAAGACTCCTAACTAGCTGGCGCCAAGACTCCTAACTAGCGGGCGCCAAGACTCATAGCTAAGGGGCGCCAAGACTCCTAGCTAGGTGGCCCCCGAAGCTTCTGGCAAAGTGGCGCTACACCCTGGCTGAGTTAACCCGACCCCAGCTGAACCGACCTGAGTCGCGGTAACCACGGCGGCCCGAGCCACAGTCGGCCCGATGCCTTTATAGAGCGCCGGCAGGCCGCCCTCGGCATAGATACTGACAAATGCCTGCCAGGTGCTGGCGTACCTGGCCCCGGACTCGAACGCCTGCATGCGCACCTTGACCAGGTCGGTCGGGGTGGCTACGGCGCTGCCCAGAGACCCGGTGACCGCGCCGGAGCAGATCTTCTTCCATAGGGAGAAATTGGCCGGATCAGTCTCGCCGAACAGGCGCTTGACTGGCTCGTACAGGCCGACCCGGATGGCGCCGTAGCCGCCGTCGCGCAGCATCGAAGGCATGACGCCTTTGTAGAGGCCGCGCAGGCCTTCGTTGCGCGCCACCGTGACGAGGCCGCGAAGGAAGCCGTCGTAGCGGGCGGTGCTGGTGCGGTTGGCCGCCTCGCCTTGGATCTGCAGGCGGATCTTCACCACGTCCACCGGATTGGTGGCCACCGCCGCCGTCAGGTTGGCGCAGCCAGCCAAGGCCACTCGGAGCCAGTCGCTCTCCGGCTGGTGATGGCGCCGCAGCTGCTGCTGCTGCTGTGGCGGCGGCTGCGAGAGAAACGCGGATTGAGTTCTTAGAAATGAGTAGACAAATCCGATTATAAATCTTGAATTTTTCATTGTATGGTTTTGAACGGTGTGTTGTCAATCAACTCACCCATCAACTGATCAATCTCACCCATCAACTGATCAATCTCACACACATCAACTGATCAATCTCACACACATCAACTGATCAATCTCACACACATCAACTGATCAATCTCACACACATCAACTGATCAATCTCACACTCATCAACTGACCAATCTCACACACATCAACTGATCAATCTCACACTCATCAACTGACCAATCTCACACACATCAACTGATCAATCTCACACACATCAACTGATCAATCTCACACACATCAACTGATCAATCTCACACACATCAACTGATCAATCTCACACACATCAACTGATCAATCTCACACTCATCAACTGATCAATCTCACACACATCAACTGATCAATCTCACACACATCAACTGATCAATCTCACACACATCAACTGACCAATCTCTCCCACTTATCAACTGATCAATATTAAACTCATCAATTGATCACTCTCGTCATTTATCAACTGTTCAATTTCCACACTTATGAACTGATCAATCTCACACTCATCAAAAGATCAATCTCCAAACTTATTAACTGATCAATGTCACATTTATCAACTGATCAATCTCACACTCATCAACTGATCAATCTCCACACTCATCAACTGATCAATCTCTACAATTATGAACTGATCAATCAAAATCCAATATTTAGAAATCCCCCTTGATTTATAGTCTATAAAAGCAAATGCAATTCTAGAATCGTGAGAATTCTTTTTGTTGTTTATTTACAAAAAGAAACAAAATAAAGCTTCAAAAACATAATGATCAACGTATTTATACTATTTAAATGCAAAACTATTTTTTTATTTTAAAAATAATGACAAAAACTTAATAAAACAGCCACATCACAGCCACAGCCACAGAAGGGCAGTAGTTTTGTTAAGCTAAAATAAATATTTCATTTTGCAATGAGCAAAAATAAAGTGCGTGCTAGAAATCATTTTTTAATATCTAGACGCCATCAGAAAAAAAAAGATGAATACATATCTAAATCAAAAAAGATTATCCCATTTACTTATTAAGAATAATGGCTCTATTTTTTCTAGCTAATCAGAGAAGCCCAGTTCTATCTTGCCTGTCTAGCCAATCAGAGAAGCCCAATTCTATCTTGCCTGTCTAGCCAATCATAGAAGCCCATTTCTATCTTGCCTGTCTAGCCAATCAGAGAAGCCCATTTCTATCTTGCCTGTCTAGCCAATCAGAGAAGCCCAATTCTATCTTGCCTGTCTAGCCAATCAGAGAAGCCCATTTCTATCTTGCCTGTCTAGCCAATCAGAGAAGCCCAATTCTATTTTGCCTGTACAGCCACTCAGAGAAGCCCAATTCTATCTTGCCTGTATAGCCAATCAGAGAAGCAGTTCTATCTGGCCTTTCTAGCTAATGAGAGAATAGCAATTTTCTCCACCAGAGACCCGGTCGAAGTCGTGATCCTCTCTTTCTTACACTAATCAGTTACAGAATGGCGCAGCAACAGTTTGACATCTCCTTAACTAGGAGTTCTCATCCTCAGCAAGCCGCAGCCACTCCAGCAGGGCCATCTTAGTTCCGGTGGTGACCCGATCGGAAGCATCCGGCTTGCAACTGAGAAGACTCGATACCGGCACAGCAATCTCGGTACCGTCCAGGGTCCAACTGGTCACTGTTTCTTCGTCAAATGCCTGCTGCGTTTAGAAAAAGCAGAATTACTAATAAAAATTATCGATTTAAAATGCCGAACAGCTGGGGAAAATAACTTGAGAAATTGAGAAAATGGTTCATGAAAAAGAGCGCTAAAAACTGGATGGACAGCCAGGCAAACACCTGAAGATTCGGAAGGACGGCCTGACGGACACCTGAAGATTCGGAAGGACGGCCTGACGGACACCTGAAGATTCGGAAGGACGGCCTGACGGACACCTGAAGATTCGGAGGGACAATAAAAACTACGAGCAAACGCGTAAAAAACCTCGCAGTCTCCGTCTCCATCAGCCGGAGCGTCGCCCTCTTCAACGAGCAGGGTGCGGCCAATGCGCCACGCCAGCCGCTTGTCAATCCAGGCCAGACGGTCCACCTCGCGCGGCTGCGGCTTGACTAGGCGCGTCAATTCAATAGCGGAAGCGGCCAGCCTGGCGTGAAAGTACAGCACCAGGTGGTGCCTGGAGGGCCGGCCGATGCTCAGGCAGGCTGGATAGACGGACTCCCAGGCGGTGAGCAGGCGGACTGGCTGTTGAAGGCCTTGACTGCCGTCTGGCGGCAGGCTCAGGCCGACCTCCTCGGCCAGTTCACGAGCGGCCGCCTGTGCCGCGGTCTCGCCCGGGTCGAGGTGGCCGCCAGGCGGCACCCACACCTCGGGAAAGGCAGACATGCCCGGCGGCCGTCTGGTCAATAGGAGGCGACCGTCGGACGATTCCAGCAGCACGGCGGCCGCCGCGGCCACTCGGGTGTAACGGCGGCGGGGATCGGCGTCAGGCTGCTGCGAATGGGGGATAATTGGGAATTGGGGCATTCAATCAGCTTTTGCTTCCCTCGCCATTCCTTAACCCCCCGAGTTCAGTTCCTTAATTCTTCTCGCCGTCCTTCGATCCCTCTCGAGGTTGTTTAATCTCTTTTTCCATTCCTTAATCCCTGCTACCATTGTTTAATCCTTCCCGCCGTTCCTATATCTCTCTCGCCGTTCATTAATCCCTCCCACCATTCCTTAATCCTTCTCGCCGTTCCTATATCTATCCCTCTTGCCTTCCTTAGTCCCTCTCGCCGTTACTCAATCCTTCTCGCCGTTCTTCAGTTTTTCTCGCCGTTATTCAGTTCTTCTCGCTGTTTCTACATCTCTCTCGCCGTTCCTACATCTCTCTCGCCGTTCCTACATCTCTCTCGCCGTTCCTACATCTCTCGCCGTCACTATATCTCTCTCGCCGTCACTATATCTCTCTCGCCGTCACTATATCTCTCTCGCCGTTCATTAATCCTTCTAACCATTCCCAAATCCCTCCAGCGGTTCCTCAACTTTCCCAAGTGATTTTATTAAAGCCGCATCGCCCTCTAAGCTCCTCACCTCAGCCGGCAACTCAGCGCCATCGGCAATCTTGGCTACTGGACACCCGGCGGGCCGGTGCAGCTCGGTGTGATGCGTCGACAACGACGCCGACTGGTTCGACAACGAAGCCTGCCGAAGCGGCGACAGGCAGACTCGATCAGGCAGCAGGTCGATGGTGACCTTGGCGGAGCGGCCCGGCCTGCGAGCCCCTGGCGGTGCGCCGAGTCGCTGCACGCAGCCGAGCAGGGATTCTAAGAAATCGGGATAACGATTGTCGGCCGGGCTGAACACAAACATGGGAACTCGGCGAAGGACCCGCTGCAATGGTTAGCGATGCACTTCGTGTAATTCGTGACGGAGCTAGCCTGATTGATGTTGTCAGGTAGGGTGGGTGCAACTGGTGGGTTTGCGTCAGGTAGGGTGGGTGCAATTGATGGCTTTGTGTCAGGTCGGGTGGGTGCCACTGGTGGGTTTGTGTCAGGTCGGGTGTGTGCAACTGGTGGGTTTGTGTCAGGTAGGGTGGGTGCAACTGGTGGGTTTGTGTCAGGTAGGGTGGGTGCCACTGGTGGGTTTGTGTCAGGTAGGGTGGGTGCCACTGGTGGGTTTGTGTCAGGTAGGGTGTGTGCAACTGGTGGGTTTGTGTCAGGTAGGGTGGGTGCCACTGGTGGGTTTGTGTCACGTCGAGTGGGTGCAACTGATGGGTTTGTGTCAGGTAGGGTGGGTGCAACTGATGGGTTTGTGTCAGGTCGAGTGGATGCAACCAAATTTTAAGAATTGGTTGCAATTGCACTTTAAGTTAAGGTGCAATTGAAAAATATACTTAGCTATTTTTTGTCTGCCTAACTAACTTTCAGTAATAAATATAGCTTCGGAAAAAAGTTGAAATACCTGGGCACTAATGGTCACAGTTTAGTAATGATACTTTTATTCCTACAAAACAACCGAAACCTAATAAAGGCAGAAAGTTTTGTGCCACGCAACTTAAAGAGTACAATGATAACTAACTGTAGTGAGGTTTTTCTTACTTGAAATATTTCTAAAATCAACCATTTCTAGAAAGAAATAATCAACATAAACGCGTACAATGCTACTAATTTAGTAGACAACAGACCGAAAAAATACAATAATATGTATAAAAGTCGAATGTATTTTCGGCTTTTAAAGCATCGGGTCTGCAGCAGAAATAACAGTCACGACAAAAAACTGTTTAGAAATGTAAACAAACTATATTTTGGACGAAAAGAATAGTAAACTATTTAAAACACAAGCGTAAAAGGGAATTTTTAAACAGCAGGAAATAATAGAAACTCGAACAGATCGAGTTGAGTATCGCAAGACAAATAAAACAAAAGCGGAAATTCTGAGAGTTCACACTAAAAAATTACTCGTAGCATAAATTTTTGGGGGTTATAAAATTTGGAATTTGGATTCTCGAAGTGGGGATTTGGATTCTCAGATTAGGGATTGGGATTTTTTAATTGGGGATTAGGATTCTCGAATTTGGGATTGGTATTGTTGAATTGGAATTAGGATTCTCGAATTTGGGATTGGGACTGTTGAACTTGGGATTAGGATTCTCGAATTTGGGATTGGGACTGTTGAACTTGGGATTAGGATTCTCGAATTTGGGATTGGGACTGTTGAACTTGGGATTAGGATTCTCGAATTTGGGATTGGGACTGTTGAACTTGGGATTAGGATTCTCGAATTTGGGATTGGGACTGTTGAACTTGGGATTAGGATTCTCGAATTTGGGTTTGGGACTGTTGAACTTGGGATTAGGATTCTCGAATTTGGGATTGAGATTTTCGAATCGGGAATTGGGATTCTCGAACTTGGGATTTGAATTCTCAAATAGGGAATCCAGATTCTCAAGTTTGGTATTGGGATTCAGGAATTTGGAAAGAGATTCTCCTTATAGGGGAGAGGGATTGTGAAAACTTTATTTGTAACTCATAGATACAGAATAATCATTAGTTAGACACTTGGGAGTCGTAGTCTCTGGTCAGTTTATGCTAATTTGATAAATGAAATGGCAATTTTCTAACACCTTTGCGACCATACTAGACTTGTACTTTTAATAACTGGCCCGGCAGAGAGTGCATTATAATAGAAATCTAATCCATAACTTAAACAGATTGCAGATTCGCAACTGGCCAATCAGTACAGGCTTGTCTTCTTCATTATCCGCAGAAACTCGGCCTCGTTAATCTCCCCGTCGCCGTCCCTGTCGGCCTCGTCAATCATCTCCTGAAGCTCCTCGTCTGTGAGATTCTCGCCAAGCTCTTTGGCGACGCGTTTCAAATTTTTAAACGAAATCTTCCCAGTTTCGTCGTCGTCAAATAGGCGGAAGGCTTTGAGAATCTCCTCCTTGGAGTCTTTCTCCGTCATCTTGCTGCTCATCATACTCAGGAAGTCGTTAAAGTCTATTGTACCTGCAGGGGAATTGGGAAAATAGCTCAAGAGACCTGAGATGAGATCACCTGGCGGGACACACTATCACACATGTCAGATCAGAGATCACCTAGCTGGCCACACAATCACACATGTCAGATCAGAGATCACCTAGCTGGCCACACAATCACACATGTCAGATCAGAGATCACCTAGCTGGCCACACAATCAGATATGTGAGATCAGAGATCACCTAGCTGGCCACACAATCACACATGTCAGATCAGAGATCACCTAGCTGGCCACACAATCACACATGTCAGATCAGAGATCACCTAGCTGGCCACACAATCACACATGTGAGATCAGAGATCACCTAGCTGGCCACACAATCACACATGTCAGATCAGAGATCACCTAGCTGGCCACACAATCACACATGTCAGATCAGAGATCACCTAGCTGGCCACACAATCACACATGTCAGATCAGAGATCACCTAGCTGGCCACACAATCACACATGTCAGATCAGAGATCACCTAGCTGGCCACACAATCACACATGTCAGATCAGAGATCACCTAGCTGGCCACACAATCACACATGTCAGATCAGAGATCACCTAGCTGGCCACACAATCACACATGTCAGATCAGAGATCACCTAGCTGGCCACACAATCACACATGTCAGATCAGAGATCACCTAGCTGGCCACACAATCACACATGTCAGATCAGAGATCACCTAGCTGGCCACACAATCACACATGTCAGATCAGAGATCATCTGGCCACACAATCAGATATGTGAGATCAGAGATCACCTAGCTGGCCACACAATCACACATGTCAGATCAGAGATCACCTAGCTGGCCACACAATCACACATGTCAGATCAGAGATCACCTAGCTGGCCACACAATCACACATGTCAGATCAGAGATCACCTAGCTGGCCACACAATCACACATGTCAGATCAGAGATCACCTAGCTGGCCACACAATCACACATGTCAGATCAGAGATCACCTAGCTGGCCACACAATCACACATGTCAGATCAGAGATCACCTGGCTGGCCACACAATCACACATGTCAGATCAGAGATCACCTAGCTGGCCACACAATCACACATGTCAGATCAGAGATCACCTAGCTGGCCACACAATCACACATGTCAGATCAGAGATCACCTAGCTGGCCACACAATCACACATGTCAGATCAGAGATCATCTGGCCACACAATCAGATATGTGAGATCAGAGATCACCTAGCTGGCCACACAATCACACATGTCAGATCAGAGATCACCTAGCTGGCCACACAATCACACATGTCAGATCAGAGATCACCTAGCTGGCCACACAATCACACATGTCAGATCAGAGATCATCTGGCCACACAATCAGATATGTGAGATCAGAGATCACCTAGCTGGCCACACAATCACACATGTCAGATCAGAGATCACCTAGCTGGCCACACAATCACACATGTCAGATCAGAGATCACCTAGCTGGCCACACAATCACACATGTCAGATCAGAGATCATCTGGCCACACAATCAGATATGTGAGTTCAGAGATCACCTGGCTGGCCACACAATCAGATATGTGAGATCAGAGATCACCTGGCGGGACACACAATCAGATATGTGAGATCAGAGATCACCTAGCTGGCCACACAATCAGATATGTGAGATCAGAGATCACCTGGCTGGCCACACAATCAGATATGTGAGATCAGAGATCACCTGGCGGGACACAAAATCACACATGTGAGATCAGAGATCATCTGGCCACACAATCAGATATGTGAGATCAGAGATCACCTGGCTGGACACACAATCAGATATGTGAGATCAGAGATCACCTGGCCGGCCACACAATCACACATGTGAGATCAGAGATCACCTGGCTGGACACACAATCACACATGTGAAATCAGAGATCACCTGGCTGGCCACAAAGTCACACATGTGAGATCAGAGATCACCTGGCTGGACACACAATCACACATGTGAGATCAGAGATCACCTGGCTGGCCACAAAGTCACACATGTCAGATCAGAGATCACCTGGCTGGACACACAATCACACATGTGAGATCAGAGATCATCTGGCCACACAATCAGATATGTGAGATCAGAGATCACCTAGCTGGCCACACAATCACACATGTCAGATCAGAGATCACCTAGCTGGCCACACAATCACACATGTCAGATCAGAGATCACCTAGCTGGCCACACAATCACACATGTGAGATCAGAGATCACCTAGCTGGCCACACAATCACACATGTCAGATCAGAGATCACCTAGCTGGCCACACAATCACACATGTCAGATCAGAGATCACCTAGCTGGCCACACAATCACACATGTCAGATCAGAGATCATCTGGCCACACAATCAGATATGTGAGATCAGAGATCACCTAGCTGGCCACACAATCACACATGTCAGATCAGAGATCACCTAGCTGGCCACACAATCACACATGTCAGATCAGAGATCACCTAGCTGGCCACACAATCACACATGTCAGATCAGAGATCATCTGGACACACAATCAGATATGTGAGATCAGAGATCACCTGGCTGGCCACACAATCAGATATGTGAGATCAGAGATCACCTGGCGGGACACACAATCAGATATGTGAGATCAGAGATCACCTGGCTGGCCACACAATCAGATATGTGAGATCAGAGATCACCTGGCTGGCCACACAATCAGATATGTGAGATCAGAGATCACCTGGCGGGACACACAATCACACATGTGAGATCAGAGATCACCTGGCTGGCCACACAATCAGATATGTGAAATCAGAGATCACCTGGCGGGACACACAATCACACATGTGAGATCAGAGATCATCTGGCCACACAATCAGATATGTGAGATCAGAGATCACCTGGCTGGACACACAATCAGATATGTGAGATCAGAGATCACCTGGCCGGCCACACAATCACACATGTGAGATCAGAGATCACCTGGCTGGACACACAATCACACATGTGAAATCAGAGATCACCTGGCTGGCCACAAAGTCACACATGTGAGATCAGAGATCACCTGGCTGGACACACAATCACACATGTGAGATCAGAGATCACCTGGCTGGCCACAAAGTCACACATGTCAGATCAGAGATCACCTGGCTGGACACACAATCACACATGTGAGATCAGAGATCACCTGGCTGGCCACAAAGTCACACATGTCAGATCAGAGATCACCTGGCTGGACACACAATCACACACGGATGAGATTTCTCACCTGTGCCTTCTTTGTCGTACTCAGCAATCAGTTTCTTAATTTCCTCTTTCTTAGGCTCAAATCCCAGGGCCCGCATGGCCACCTTCAGCTCTTTGATGTCGATGGTGCCTGAGCCATCATTATTAAACAGATCAAATGCCTCGCGAATCTCCTGCTTCTGTTCCTCTGACAGCTCCAGCTTAATGCCCGCCGTCTTCTTCTTCTGGCCGCCGCCAGGGCTTGGCTTCTTGAAGGTCGACTAGAAAAAAATATTTAGAAAAGGATGCTTCTAACAAATACTCTTTAACACTGAACTGATAAGTCACTACAGACTAATGCTTTATACATTAGTATAAATCTATTCCCAAAAAATTTAACATAATTTTATAGTTGTGGACAATCAAGCAAAGTATATATTTCTTATTTTTGAGGTAGATAGAGGGAATAGAAGCACAAAAATTCATTTAATTTAATTAAAAGAGAAAACTACTTTATAGCTAAAAATGCTAATTATGCCAATTGAATAAAGATTCAGATTGTTTTAATAATGCTGCAAATAAATATATAGAACTAGAATCAATAATTCCTTATTAATTTATTAGTCAATAACCAAAACTATAATCTATACGTTAGTTACTTTAATAAAAAATATTTTAATAGAAAAAAGACAGATATAACTATGGTTATAATTTTTAATTATAATTTTGTGTTGGAATATGGTATCAATAGGCATTGAATAGAAAATGGACAATAAAAATAACAAATTATATAAAATACTAAACAGATAGAAGAAAAATCCACTATTTCTTCCCATATTTATTAAATAAGGCATTAATTTCTTAGATTTAGTTTTGAGCTAAGACTTCATTGAGGATATATAGACTCATTTATAGGTGCAACCTGTGGAATCAACCTATAATTGTGTGCATATACCAGGAAACTTTAGGTAATATTCACTTAGGTAATAGTCATTTTGCAACAATAGACCCCTACTTTTGTAATAGATATTTTGGCATCTATGCAATTTTAAAATATTTTTTTTATTTTGGTAAAAGCCTAAAAATTAAATACACAAACTAGATTTTAAATTTTTTTTTTTTTGGTTTATCCCATGTGTCTCAATCCATTACAAATTTGCCAATTTGTGCATTGCTCTTATTATTCTTCAAGTGGCTTTTAAGTGGCTATTCAATCATTTTCAATATTAAATTTTGTAACTTTTGCATTTTTATATTATTTTTAGAATTTTTCAATTCTTCATGCAAATATATTCTGCATTGTTATTAATTTAGTTTCTCTTGAACCCCTGGTAGGAGTTCCCATTAAAACATAATTTTTGCCAGGGGTAATAAAAAATAATAATAAATTTAGACACCCGACCATTTGATCAGATGTATAGCCCATAGCACAGCTGTAGCTAGTTGCACGGCACATCCAAGGACTATGTACAGCTTTTAGCCTAATGGGCTGGAGGGGCTGCAACACCCTCCTAAATTTACCCAGCTCAACCTGGTACCCAATCTCAGCTAAGTGGACTGAAGCAATGCAGGATTAAATGCCTTGCTCAAGGGCACAAATTGTCTCCTTAGGGCTGGGACTTGAACCCATGACCTTTTGGTCATGAGGCAGGTGCCCTAGCCACTAGGCTACAACTCCTCTCAAGGGATATTTCCCTATTTATACCATTTATTAAATAGAAAATTTTTTTGACAATGCAATCATTGCTTCCCATTAAATAAATTTTCTTTTAGTAGGTTTCCAAACAAACAAAAGTGCATAATTTTTATATTATAAGTTTTATATATTTTTGGTTATATATATAGCTTAGCTTATATTACTTACAAATAGTTCCAATAGTTTTGGACTACATAAATAACTTGTCATGTCCATTCAAGCTGCCAAACTCATAGTAGTTAGGCTAACACAGAAAATTTTGAGTGAACTATCTAGGGTATTTACTATTTGTGGGCCTAGTTGCTGTTGGCTCATGCTTGTCATATGATAGCTATTAAGGCAATCTTTCAGTTTGTTTCGCATAGTTATTTTTCTTTAAAATATTAAAACTTGATGCACAGGATCAACTTTTTTTCTGTCCTAACAATATTTGGAGCTTGTCTACATTGTCAAAAGTTGTAACAGTTTATAAAACTATGGCTATAACACAATTGTAATAGTGCACCTCTGCTATGTCACAGTATACCAAAGTAGCTTACGTGGCAGAGACATGGGCTTCTGCCCATAGACATAAAAGACATCAGCAAATGTGTCACTTGGTTGGTGTGGCAGTTGGCTAACATGGTAGGGAAAGAGGTTTGGGCCATAGACATATCAGACAGTATGACTGACTGGTTTGGCAGCAATCCTACATTTTCATTCAGTAAATTATTTTGACATTTGAATTCATACCACTGAATCAAATGACATAGTGTCGACACTCTCTTCGATGCACACATTGAGGAATTCCTCTGGCGTCGTCTGTATCCCCAATGTCCATTTGGGGCTATCCTGTACTGGATTGGACATTACTATCCATTGTAGAAGCCTTAATGACCTGCAGACACACTCTTAAGTGACTATGCACTCTAACAGACTGCTACCATGTTCCACTGTTTCAGTTTTGTTTGGTTACATTGTTATTTAACATGCCTGTTCAAAATTCAAATGTCAAAATAATTTACTGAATGGAAGTGTAGGATTGCTGGTTTGGCAATAGTTTTAAATGTTGATTGGCAATAGTTTTAAACATTAACTGCCACCAAGCTTTCAAGCCAGTGAAACTTGTACTGGATTGTTTTCTATTATCCCATCTAACTAGAAAAAAATCATTTACAGCTTCCATAATTGTCTCAAACTGTACCAGTTATACCATTGTAGCTTTTTTACATTTGCTTGCTATTACACTGTTAAAACCATTATAATTGTGTTATAGACCCAGTTTAACAAACTGTTACAACTTTTGACAGTGTAGACAAGCTCCAAATATTGTTAGGACATGGAAAAAGTAGATCCTGTGCATAAAATTTTAATATTATGAAGAAAAACAATTATGCAAAACAAACTGAAAGATTGCTGCTATTAGCATATGTGCTGTGATAGTGAGTTTCTCAGAATAATGTATTTTTTACTTTTCACTGTGCTTTAACAAACACAGTGTATAGCTGTGACTTATAATATATCTTCCTTTGTGAATCTTAAGTACTTTATGTTATTACATATATTTGTCAATATTTTTTATTTTGTTTGCTGTTTAGTTATTAAAGTAGATCCATTCTATTTCAGTTTGCACTCTTGAAGTGCAAAATAACAAGCATTATTATTGTCCAATTCTGTGCTCTTGCTTCTCGCCTCTGATTGGCTGGCCCTTCTTGGGGTGTTTTGCAAAACCCTATCCAATAAGTGCATCTGTAAGATGAGTTATTTGATATTGCACCATTTTTGCCCTACCTTGCACTTTACTGGTTTTTGTCTCTTGCCTTGTCTCGTAACAATATACAATATAATTATACAATGCAAATAAGTTAAAATTTGTCACAGTGCAATAGAGCACATTATTCACATTGTTGGGTGATTCCAAATGTATTAAGTAAAAACTATTACTAGCATGGAAAAATATTAAAGTTGCATTTTCCTTAAAATATAGCTTAATTCAGAATAACTATAATTTGGAAATGCAATTATTCTATATATCTTTATATGTTTTTTATTGTTGTTGTTAAAGATTTATTAATTAGGAGTAACACAATTTTAAACAATTTCACGAAAAAGACGTGGTATAATTGACTAATTAAAGTTCATTTCGCTACTAAAATATTTGTCACTTTTTACTTTTACTTAAATTAAAACTTTGCCTGAAAAAATTTTGAAAAACAGGCATATAATAAAATAAGAGCAAATGAACCAATATAGCATTTGGCATCAAAATAAAATATTAATAATAATATTAGCATTGTAAGCGGAATGAAAACTGCCAATAACAGGGAAGAAATAATTATGTGTACCACTTCACGTTACACAATTAGACACTGTCACACAGTCAAATACGAAGTTCCAATGCAAGCGTGCTTCTGAACAAATCAAAATATTAATGTAATCAAAATATAACTAATATGCAACAAATATAAAAAGTGGTTACCAAAAAAGCAAAAAAATCTAATTCAGAATAATTTTTAAAAAATTAAATATAAAAACTCATTGCTTTAAAACCAGCAGTTGGCTTTAGCAACAGTTGTTTTATTTAAATCATTAAGTTTCAGACTCACTTATGCCGTTCTAAAATACTGTCGATTTTTTATTTCCCTCATTGATATACAGCGACTGACTGTCTGAGTTTTAGTTAGCCTTGAAGAGTTTAAACTGTAAAAAATATTTAATCGACATAATCCAATTCACAAATAGTCCAAAATACCAAGTGTTTTTGTCTGATAAATGATTTGAAATCTGATAACAGATTTGAAATTTTATTGCTTTTCTTTTTTCTGAACTCTCTTTTTATATAGAATGTGTTTAATTGGCACGTAATTAAAAAGTGAATTCTGACATTGCTAAGGAAAATGAAAACACCAAGTGTCCCCAGACTTTTCCCTAATTTCCAGTAGATTGAATGAGGCTCTAATTCAACAAAATTTCAAGATAGGTAGAAATAAGCTTCAGCCGAATTTTAAAAGTTATATAACAACAAATTTTTTGCAATAAGCTCATTGATCACAACTGATTCGCACGAAAAGGTTCCGAAATTTGCAGAAAATAGGTTTGGCTTTGCTTGGATCTACATACAATATGATTAAAGTCCCACACGCTTTATACATCCCTCGGGAAGGCTACATGTATATTTGTCATTGTATTTGTACGCGTACATTTACCAGAATACAACAATAACAGCAACAACAACAACAACAACAACAACAACAACAACAACAACAAAATCATACTGTCAGATGGGAAAACCTCAGGGCCAGGGCGCGAACGAAATCGACGAAACGCCGAGTCCGCGCTTGTCCTTGTCGGTAGGTGCGCCTGCAGCTTAAACAGCAGTACTTCCTACTTCGGCTCCGGGCAGTACGACTCGGCGCAGATGGCATGGCCAGCCAGCTGGAGTCGCCAACTGCGCTAAAGTTCGCTTGGATGGTCAAGGCCGGCGCGGCGATAGAGTGCTGCGTTTGACACCAGCTCATAGCCGATCTTAAAGGCGGCACGCAGCAGGCCAGCGTGCGCCGCATCGACTTGTTGCTCGAGTAGTTCGTCAGCGTCCAGGTTCGTCGTTGTACAGCAGGACAGTCTTAATCACCGCTTGAAACAGCACCGCCTTCTGGCCTCGGACTGCAGGACTGAAATAATCGGACTGAAGGCAGTCCAGGCAAGTCCTTGGCGACGCCGCAGGTTTTCTTGGATGTCAGGGACCAGACCACTACGGTAGACAAGCTGCTGAAAGCGCGGAAGTTCAGCCGTTGGCGCCTCGGTAGGAAATCGCAGACTCGATGTCGCTCGGCACGCAAAGCACGACGGTCTTCTGCGCGTTGACACTCGCTGCAATGGCCAAGCACACTAAACCTTCTCTACACGGTTGACGTCGACCCACGCGTCGCCGAAGCAGAAAGCCGTCGTTTTTAGTGGGCAGAGCACTACGTAGCCCCCAATCAAGTACCATAATAAACAGGAACGGCGCCAGCGTATCCCCTGGAGCACCCCGGAGGATGTCTCGAAGAAGTCCGACAGGCCGTCCGGTGTCGAAACTGCCCGAGTCGAAAGCCTTCTTGAAATCAACGAAGATGACAATCAGGATCGACTGGTGTGTCCACACCTCCTTGATGACTCGCCGAGGAACTCGCGCAGCTCATTCCTAGGCTTATTCACAGTGTCGCTCGCCAAGGTTGAGCTTTAAGCGCTGCTTTCGCCCCGTCTAAGTGTTGATGGCGGACCAGGCCACGCATCCGCTGGCGTCGGGACAGCCTGAATGACGTCATCAACAGTGGCCTGTTGCCGCTGCGTGTAGACAGACGCCAGGGCCACCTACGCCTCGCGAGTTGGTCGCCCACTCAGACGAGGCCTCTTCAAGTTCTTCCCTCGCTGCGTTGATCGCAGGGTCTTCTTGCAAGACCGGCTGCCCGCGTTGGGCCGGTCGCATCCGGACCGCTTGCTCCGCAACGGCTCGGACTGCAGCCCCGACATCTCCATTGTCGCCTCGGCGTCAAGCGACGATGCGTCTCGGCGACTTTGATCGCGCGTTGGTAGCACCGCGGCGACCGCTTCGGATATAATTTACCCGAATTTTATTCTCCCTTTTTACAACATGTAATTCTTCACTTAAACACAAATGTGACGATAAAGTGATTATCGAGTTTTTAATTTACATGAATGTAAATTTTTATTGAATTACATGTAAAACTCCAGAGTAAAAATGAAGCCCCAAAAAGTAAAAGTTTTTCCTTATGGAAAGAGTCTGCTGGAGGCATAGCTCCAAGACTGACAGAACTTTGGTTGTATCTGTGCAAGCAAGTTGACGGAAATGAAATCAATTGGATGGATATTTAATAAGTGAGACAGCAAGTTATTATATGCAGGCTAACGATCTGGTTTAGGCAATCGTACTTACAGTTTACAGCTGCATGCACTAAATTTACAAGTCTTTTTTCTTATTGAATGCGTGCATAATTTTTATAGAAATTTCTAGAACATTAAATGCATGTTCGTTACACAGTAAATGTAGTACGCTAGTGGCGCCTTAATGCAAGATGAATTTTCTAGAATCTACCTTGCGAGTTTTAGCTGCGAGCTAAGATTCAAAGTCTAATCTGGAAATTTCCAGACAGATAACTCGCTACAAATATAGTTTGCTGGGTTCGTGTGAAAGTCAAGTACAAGGACTGCTGGGAAGGCTCCTGGTGGTCCTTGTTGAGATAAAATTATGCATCCTGCTTTCTTTGATACCTTTACATCCATTGAAACCAGCTAAATATGTTATCCAATAAATACAATTAGCCAGTTGAGAGTAGGAATGAGTAAAAATGATGTCATATTTTGAATCCTGTAAACACTTGTCATTTCAGTCGTCAAAGTTGCTATGAAGTTGTGAAATTCCGGTTTCGTGACCTTAACTTCTTATCTGTATGGCATAATGAATTCATTGACATTTACACACTCCACACCCATTAAAACAACCAAACGTATATAGATAGCAATGGTAGATTGTACAGTATGTTGCGGAGTTCAACGATGCAACATACTATACAAGCGCATTGTAAAGAACTTTTACCCAGCACATCGGTCAATTTAACACACTTTTGCGGCCAAATTAACACACTTTTCCGGTCAATTTAACACACTTTTGAGCGGCCATTATTTCACATTTTTCATTTAATGTGATTGGAGGAGAGACGGGGTGGGTGAACTGATTGGGCAGAGAGTATGATGTACATTGATTACGCGTGCAGAGGGACAGTTAAAGGGGCAAATAGGTAAGATGAAAAGGCGAGTCTATAACTTAGGCATCAATTTTTAACTGGTTTCAACTAACATCAGATCAAATATGCCTGCTCTAATAAATTGGAAAAATCTACCGGTGGAATCGCTGAATGGCATAAGAATGGACGAGCTCCAGTTGTTGTCAGAGATTAGTTCCAATGATCATCACGACGATCAATCGTTAATTGATTTCATCCACTGGCCAGGGCCCAGAACTGAAGATATGCGAAAGCATCGATTGCCAAGAAGTTCATGTTTCAAGTGGTAAGTTGTAAATGAGCAATAACTAATCAATAAATCTAGGAAATCTGAAAGTCATCGAAATCATCGAATTCTTTTTTCAGTACGAAATACTCAAGCGCAAGTGGCTCGTCTTTTTGAAAACTGCCGGTTTGACAACTGCACCTTCAATTTTGGAACGAAGTGATTTACCATTAATAATAATGCCGTAAGACAATTAGCGCTACAAGTACTGTGTAAAAACTAATTATCTATCTTCCCAGCTCTCCTCTTCTCCTCTCCTCTCCTCTCCTCTCCTCTCCTCTCCTATCCTCTCCTCTCCTCTAATCTCCTCTCCTCTCCTCGTTTCATTTTACTATGTTTTCTTGCTATCTTGGTATGGCTATTTTTGTTTGTTTGTTAGAATTTGAAATTGCCAATTATAGTAGGTAAAAAATAAACGCCGTCTTGCAAGTTGCGAGTGACGCAACGTTTAATGGACTTGAAAAGTGTGTAATAATGACCATTTTGGCTGGTCATTGTGTCTGGGTAAAAGTTCTTTACAATGAGTATGCGCAAACATTGATGTCACGTGACCAAGATTTGACTGTATTCAATATCTTGGTTAAATTATTTTGACACGGGAAAGATTGTGCAACTAAACGTGAAAAGGGCGATAAGAATCACTTTATTTGCTCAAGAAGAAAATCTGTGGCTGAAAAAGTACTAACGATACTTGATATCAGGTGAAGGTTGAATCCGATGAGTACATGTGATTTCAACCGTCATTAAGAAGACATAAAAATAGAATTAATCTTACTTTATATTATCTGCGCTACTTAACAAGTAGCAAGAGGCTGGCTCCAACTCCCGAAAGGCGTTACTATATTTATTTGGGTTAATGGGCTGTGCCTCACACTAGAAGTACATTTATTTTCTAGATTGTAAACCCCCTCCCCCGCTGTGAGGCTGGATCGATAAAAGCCTAACCCGCTCACTCAACCCCACCCCATGCCCCACCCCAACCCCACCGGCCAGTCCGCTCTCACACCCCTCTAAGTTCTTTCTAAAAAAGTACAAGTACGTCCTAGCACACGAATTGAACTCCGTACTATACTAGTAAACATGGCATTAGTTCGCTTTTTATTAACGCTTCTCCGCTCTCCCTGTCTGCATTTAAAAACGGCTTAGTAATATGCTTGCGTATTTATATAATACGTAGCGTTATACGTCCAGCCGAAATACAGAAATTACGAACGAAGACAGGTGCCTGTGCGCCAGTGCACACAAAATCTGTCCGCAAACTCAAACTGAAATAATGCAATATAGTGCTGCACTGAGTGAAGCATTGTACAGTTTTTTTTCTACTACATTTCGACTCACTAGTAGATAATAATTCCATTTGCCAGCGATATGAAATGTTTGTAAAAATTCTAAAGGCAGCCAAATAACGCCAAAATTTTTCTGCCTATTTAGAAAGCAACTGAGGTTAATAAGTGCGAAAAAACAAAAAAGCCAAATATTAATATTTTGTGCTATCGAAAGACTTGCTGAAAAAAAATTGTTCCAGTTTCTAATTGAAACAATATTATTTAGGTTAGTTTTTGTTGTATTTCAGTTACGATGACAGCAACAAAGTCAAGCCAGCTAATCTAAAACGCGGATTTAATTATTTAATCAGTAATAAAATATGGATGGAATTAATTACGCAATCTACAAACTGAAAATATTATGGCCTGTTTAAACTACCAAAATAGTGCAACAACAGTATGATTGATTTTTTTTTCTATTGTTCAAAGTCGCACTAAAACTGGAGTAACAAAAACGTGCCAAAGGTATTTTTGGGTGTTAAAAAAAGGTTTGCATGGATGAAAGCGAAAAAAGACATCAGTGTGGTGAAGGCCCAACAGAAAGGCTGGCCACATTGTGGCTAATGTTTGGGAGTGACGAGGTAAAATTTTGGGAGCAAAAATTCCTAGTCATTCATTATTATACGGACAAATGACGGAGTGGCGATTTAAAATATTGGACTCGCGAAAAAATTAATCAATCAATTTAATCAAAAATCTTTTATAAAATTTATTACCACACCAATCATTACAAGGTACTGTAACCAGTTTTATGTTTACCGACATAAGACAAAATAAATACCCAGCGGCACTGAATACCCTGCCAGACGAAATACCCATTGCTGCGACACTAAATACCCATTGCTGCGACACTAAATACCCATTGCTGCGACACTAAATACCCAGTGTAGCGACACTCAATACCCAGTGCTGCGACACTAAATACCCAGTGCAGCGACACTAAATACCCAGTGCTGCGACACTAAATACCCAGTGCTGCGACACTAAATACCCAGTGCAGCGACACTAAATACCCAGTGTAGCGACACTAAACGACACTAAATACCCAGTGCAGCGACACTAAATACCCAGTGTAGCGACACTAAATACCCAGTGCTGCGACACTAAATACCCAGTACTGCGACACTAAATACCCAGTGCAGCGACACTAAATACCCAGTGCAGCGACACTAAATACCCAGTGTAGCGACACTCAATACCCAGTGCTGCGACACTAAATACCCAGTGCAGCGACACTAAATACCCAGTGTAGCGACACTAAATACCCAGTGCAGCGACACTAAATACCCAGTGCAGCGACACTAAATACCCAGTGCAGCGACACTAAATACCCAGTGTAGCGACACTCAATACCCAGTGCTGCGACACTAAATACCCAGTGCAGCGACACTAAATACCCAGTGTAGCGACACTCAATACCCAGTGCTGCGACACTAAATACCCAGTGCTAGCGACACTAAATACCCAGTGCTGCGACACTAAATACCCAGTGTAGCGACACTAAATACCCAGTGAAGCGACACTAAATACCCAGTGCAGCGACACTAAATACCCAGTGCTGCGACACTAAATACCCAGTGCTGCGACACTAAATACCCAGTATAGCGACACTAAATACCCAGTGCAGCGACACTAAATACCCAGTGCTGCGACACTAAATACCCAGTGTAGCGACACTAAATACCCAGTGTAGCGACACTAAATACCCAGTGCTGCGACGCTAAATACCCAGTGTAGCGACACTAAATACCCAGTGCTGCGACGCTAAATATCCAGTGTAGCGACACTAAATACCCAGTGCTGCGACACTAAATATCCAGTGTAGCGACACTAAATACCCAGTGCTGCGACACTAAATACCCAGTGCTGCGACGCTAAATACCCAGTGCTGCGACGCTAAATACCCAGTGTAGCGACACTAAATACGCTAGCACCTAGTCATGATGCTCCCAGCAACAACAAAAACCAAAAATGCGTAAAAACAACAACTGAGCCAGTGACTAAATAATTAGCAAAAAGACAGGCGATATGATTTTAAAAAAAGACCTGCATAACAACAGTAGTGTCGGATTGAAAAACAAGTACATAGGTGGACCGCCAACCAAAACCATTACGAAACAATTCCTACAGAAAAAGAAAAGTTTGCATAGCTACAATCACAGAGGTGGTGGTGGTGGCATCAGACATTTTAAATTTAATGAATTAACTAATTGAGAGACCTACATTGGTGCCGTATAAGCAAGCGTTTCTTAGACTAAAAATCTACACCGGAAGAAGGATGGCTGCGGCGAACAGTTATTTATCCCATATTTGGGAACTAGCCGCAGCGGCAAATGATTAAACTGTTAATGACATGAATTGAATTTTTTTCCTTGTTTGCCGATCGCAGTGTGTGGGAATTGCAGCTCGGGGATTTGATTTAATCATCCCAAATTAGGGGATTTAAAACTTGACAGCTGGGGGCTGGTCGCATGAAACCAACGAGACCAACTCGAATCCTACCTGAGCCCCTAGGCAATTCAATAGTACACCCGATCGGCAAAGTGGTCCCACACGCAGAATTCGGCAAAGTCCGTAACAGCCGCATAGTTGGGCTTGTAATCGCTAGTGTAGGGGTCCACAGGCGCTCGGGACCTGCCGCTAGCAAAGGAGGCGGCTTTCTTGACCGGCGTCACCTTGTAGTTAGCGCCGCCGTTGTTGTCCCAGAACGCCTGGCCGTCCGCCTCGAAGCAGACGCAGAATTGGAAGCCGCGCTCCGAATTTGCCGGACAGGAGAAGCTGAATACGAAAGAGTCCTGTGGAACAAGTTCAGGGGGGTCAAGGATCACTGATGGTTTGCATAATTTGCATCCCTGATGTATGATCAAGATCCTCAATCCAAGATGCCTGATCCCCATCCTTAATCCCACATGTCTGATCCCCATCCTCAATCCCTGATGTCTGATCCCCATCCTCAATCCCTGATGTCTGATCCCCATCCTCAATCCCTGATGTCTGATCCCCATCCTCAATCCCTGATGTCTGATCCCCATCCTCAATCCCTGATGTCTGATCCCCATCCTTAATCCCACATGTCTGATCCCCATCCTCAATCGCTGATGTCTGATCCCCATCCTCAATCCCACATGTCGGATCCCCATCCTCAATCCCTGATGTCTGATCCCCATCCTCAATCCCTGATGTCTGATCCCCATCCTCAATCGCTGATGTCTGATCCCCATCCTTAATCCCACATGTCTGATCCCCATCCTCAATCGCTGATGTCTGATCCCCTTCCTCAATCCCTGATGTCTGATTCCCATCCTCAATCCTTGATGTCTGATCCCCTTCCTCAATCCCACATGTCTGATCCCCATTCTCAATCCCACATGTCTGATCCCCATCCTCAATCCCACATGCCTGATCCCCATCCTCAATCCCACATGCCTGATCCCAGTAGATACCTGTCGCGAATCCTGCGAACTGGCGTAAGTTGCTTCAACGTCGCGATAGCTCGCCCATTCGTCGAATGTGACGCGAACAAAGACTCGCTTCTTGAAGCTGATGTTTTTCACATACACCGAGCCCTTTGCTGTGAGCTCGTCAAAGTACAAATTACTAAGAGACACGCAATTTTTTTCGACGTTTTCCCGAAATAGAATGTACTTGGACGATGGCTGTTCGAATTGGCAGCGGAACTGGCCGGCAACCGACTGGCCCGCCTCGGCCTCTGGCGCGTCCGGATCTGCCGGAACTGCTCCTGACGGTGAATCAGTGGAGGAGGACGCGGTTGCCGGTTAACAGAGACGCACCGGTTTCAAGATGCTTAGGTGTTAAAACAGCACAACCCTAATACTTGCGACGGCGACGGGGAGGGGCTGGGTGCCAGGAAGGGGGACGGGGAGGAGTGTCAGGAAATGACGGGGAGGGGTGTCAGGACGGGGGACGGGGAGGGGTGTCAGGAAGGGGGACGGGGAGGGGTGTCAGGAAGGGGGACGGGGTGTCAGGAAGGGGGACGGGGTGTCAGGAAGGGGGATGGGGTGTCAGGAAGGGGGACGGAGAGGGGTGTCAGGAAGGGGGACGGGGTGTCAGGAAGGGGGACGGAGAGGGGTGTCAGGAAGGGGGACGGGGAGGGGTGTCAGGAAGGGGGACGGGGAGGGGTGTCAAGAAGGGGGACGGTGAGGTGTGTCAGGAAGGGGGACGGGTAGGGGTGTCAGGAAGAGGGACGTGGAGGCGTGTCAGGAAGGGGGATGGGGAGGGGTGTCAGGAAGGGGGACGGGTAGGGGTGTCAGGAAGGGGGACGGGGAGGGGTGTCAGGAAGGGGATGGGGAGGGGTGTCAGGAAGGGGGATGGGGAGGGGTGTCAGGAAGGTGTCAGCAAGGGGTGAAGGGAGGGGCTGGGTGTCAGGAAGGGGTGAAGGGGAGGGGTTGGGGTCAGGAAGGGGTGAAGGGGAGGGGTTGGGGTCAGGAAGGGTGACAGGGATGACAAGGATTGGCAGGGCAGCAACACAACAGAACCTCGGGGAGGCCATTTAAGGTACTCACTGATTGACAGGAACTTGGGCGGAGCGCAGCTGGGCTCGCTGAACACTCGCACCTGCTGGAGCGGCTTGCCAAGGTCGTCAGCGAATGTCACCCGCTTCTTGACGACGCCACCAGAGTCAGAGGGGTCGGATACGGCGTGGTGAAGCGGCGGAGCCGATTTAGGAGCCCCCGACTCGTCGCCTTCGACTTCGTCATCACTCTCGCCATCCTTGGCAGCGTCGCCATTCAGCAGGTCCAACAGGCAGTTAAAACTGTGCCGAAAGATCAACGTCGAAGGCCGCTCCAATCTATTGTCGGAGTCGGCTTTGATGTCGAAAAAAACAGCGCCGCAAGAATCAAGGGTCGCCGATGCCGAAAGTTCAGTATCGAGCGGCGACTTCAACGAGTTAGTGGGAGATTCTATGCAGCAGTTTAATTGATCTGCTGACGCGTTGCTGGGCAAATTGGGATCTGAGTAGCTTCGAGCGACGGGGCCTGGTTAGAAATTACAGTATAATAAACAAAATATTTAAATCGCAGCTTCGTAAATTTGAAAATTTTAAACAAACCATATGGACTAACGTTAGGAATATTGAGTTTCCTAATACCTGTCATAAATATGCATCTAGTAGTTGAGATTAAAGACAATTCTTTCTAACTGATTTACTATATTGTGCCTAAAAAATTGCTTTAAAAAAGTTTTGTTCCTAGTTGCTTCGTACAACTTCGGTTTTTTAGATACATTTATTCTTTTCAAATTTTTTACATGCTCACCTAGCTTACTCGTACTTTTCAATTGTTGCTGTCTCTGCTGTTTTTGACTGTTAAAATTGAAATAATTTGAAGTTTTCGCTTTACTATGCCCGTGCTGTTGTCGCTGTCTCTGACGCTGTCGCTGTTGCTGCGAGCAGAAAGCTGACGTGGCTGACATAGCTTGCTCGTCAGCGGCCAACATGGCCGCTTGCGAGGGCAGGTCTGCGGCTAAGGCAGGCGTGTACCTGCTAGGAGCTACTTCAGAGAAAGCGAAATAATTTGCGAATGCTGCCAGTCCGGGCTGTCGTATGCGACCAACTGGCGTCGAAAAATTGCACAGCCGCCTGCCTGCACGAATTGGCTGCGACTGGAACTGCTGTTGTTGCTTTGCTGACCGTCTGTGTTGACCTACATGTAACAGTAAAGCGGTCATTTCTTTGTTTTTAGCCTGGCTTTGGCCATGTGAATTATTCGAAGCCGTCTAGAACTGTATTGAATGGGAAGGAGGATAACGCTTTTTAGTAGATTTGCAAAAATGCTGGTTCATATAAAGGGCGTGATTTAGAGTGGAACTGCGTTTGTCCAATCCGATGAGTTCTAGCAGGCGTTGAGAGATATAAACCCTCAGCTGTGCCCCGCAATTCTATAAGACCCATGTTCGTCCTTGCCAAAATTCCTTACCCTAGCATTCATGACCTTGAGCCAGTCCAATGGATACGCAGTTATTTTTAGACATTGTACGTAGCTTTGTGAACGAACAAGCTAAATGTACACTTCTAAGTGTGTATGGAAAGGACCTCGGGCTGTAAACTGGCCCAAAGCGGCTGATAGTGAAGAAGCATTTGTGTTTAATTCTAAGCCTAACCTGTCATTGAGAGAGCATCGAGACAGACTAAGCAGACAAATGGTTAACAAACAGGCTCATTACAATAATAAATGAAGCAGTTTTTTGCCTACGTAACCAGACGTTAGACAATTTAAACATTAGTCAATATTCTTCTCGTGTAACCTGGCTGTCTATGCAATGCAGTGCAAGTTAATAATTTTGTCATGCTTTAGCTTTTGATAGGAAAGCGGTTATTAAATTTTATGATTATTGAATAAAGAAATAAACTAATTTCTGGTTCAGCAGATCTTTCGAAAGTCTGTTTAGAAAAATCGCAAATTTTGCAACGTAATACGTACAAATATAAATTACATTTGACTAATGAATTCCAAAAAAATCTTAACCCAAATTGAACGCAAGCCTACAAATCTGCAATCAGCTTTTCCTTTAAATGTTATGCCACCCGCTCTATTGCCATATCAGTCGGAAGCAAAGCAGTAAACAAGCTGCTTGGGTTTTGGGTTAAACAAGTTTTACCGGGTACTTTTACGATAGCGTATCAACAGAAGGTTCTTGGTAAAATTATAGAAGTGTTCCAGTATTGCTACTGAAAGTAACGACCACAGTTTTTTCTCACTATACGTTGCAGTAAAATGCGAATCGAAATTCTTTAAAAACGAATCCGTATAATTTAGCTGAGTTGCCTTTTTGTAACAATAGAAGAATTGATTTTTTCCAAAAGGCCAGAAATCCAGAACCACAAACGAAAGTAAAAAATATAGCGACAAAATTACTAAAGCTTTCGAAATGCTCTACTGTTAGTAAATGACGTAGTCGAGAGAAAGAAAGAATGTCGGGAGAATTTTTTTTCAACAAAAAAAGGATTACATTCGAGATGCACCATTCATCGAACATTGTTACGTAATATTGCTACCCACCCCGGCTGCCGGAGTCAGGCTGAGAGGCCGCTGCAGTTATTATTAAGTAGCGAGTGAAAGGGAAGCTAGTTCAGACGGAGGCGAGCGCTAACCCAGTTGTTATCTCTGGCGTGGAGATTCCGTATCCTTCCGTTGCTTGCTTCGGTCTTCTAGCAGAGATCCTCAAATCCTCTGCTATGTTATTAGTCGGTTACATACTATGGTAGGAAGACATATGCGGTACATTATTGCATCATCTGACTTGTTCGGCTGTTTTAGGCAACATTTCCGGACTTGTAACCACTGGAAAGAAGCAACAATATCCGCTGAAGGTGACTAATCTAAAAGATGTCAGCTTCTCAAAGCAACATTATGAGCAAAAAACCATACATTTCCCCGTATTGGTGTTCTAACCTTCGATGAATTTCCGGTCAAGCAATCATAAATCAATCTAAAATAAAGTCGTGAAAAAGCCCATACAGTCCCACATCATCACTTATTTATGACAGCCGATAATTTATTGACGCATCACCGCGTTTTCGCATGCTTGACAAGTAAATGATTGTTGCGTAACAATCAGACAGTGTCAGGCCTGTCCGTCATTCAGTCAGACCCCTACATTGTTCTAATTGTCTTGGACACAATAGAATTCTTATTTTTTTAATATCCCTTCAAAAACGCATTTGTAACACCAGGTGTCTTTCTGTTTCAACTTCCGGCAAGTGGACACGGAGTGCAGCCGGTTTGTCTGAATAGAGGCGGGCGGCGACGTTTTCGGCAGCACAAAGAAATAATCGGAAATTGGGAGAATCGTACGAATATAGCCCGTGCCATTTAGTGTTGCGCCCATTTTGCTAATCTATAGGTCAGCGCTCACGATGACCCTTGAACCCGAAAGTGGTCCAGCATCCTTGACAACACCAATTTATCTTATTGGCCATAAGAAGCAGTCAACGTAAAAAAATGTTTGTAAATTACCGCAGCAAGGCTGGCAAACACATTTTACTGCATCTGGCAATTTTCAACATTCACGCCCCAAACACGTGTGCCATTTGCATTTTCTGGCTGTTCTAGTTGTTATGCAATGCTTGGCAACTTGCTGAATCTCTTATTGGTAAATTTTTTTTGTTGTCGCTTTAACTAAAAGAACTTGCGAACCTCGAAAATTATACAATTATTGATCTTCACTCTTGAAATCTTTAACTTATAAACTCATGAACTCAGTCATAAACTTATGAAGTCATGAACTCGCTGCTCACTCACTCACTAAGTCATGAACTAATTTACTAACTTATGAACTCGCTAATTCACTTAAATCACTATTGGCAGTCACTTCATTCGCAAACAAGTAAAATCACTTATTCGCTAGCTCACATTAACTCGTGAACTGAGCAAAGCATGAAATCATTATAAAAGCTTCTACTTATCTGATTTAAGTGCTACAGACTGACATGAGCGTTAAACACCTGAAGTTAAATTTCAAAAAACTAGATTAGATAACTATTCAACTCAGCATTTTCACACACACAAAACTTAGCTGGATAAATTTTAAAGTTAACTCCAGGTTAGATGTGAAACACAGCGTATTCCAAGTGAGAAAAAAAGGTTGCTTATAAATTTTTTAACTCTGTGAAACAACACGAACTGCTGTCATCAAAATTGAAAAATCTATCATTTTTCACACAGGTTTGAAGTGCACAATCTTCTGCTTATTTTTTCATTATTTAATTATTTTTCATTACACGTTGCCTGCTAGCAAGGTTGCGTGACACAATGTCGGCACTTTTTTCCCGGTAAAAATAACGACTGCTTTCCATAAAAAATGCGCAGCAAAACATTTCTGCCACAACAGAAAAAGAAGACAAAGACAAAATTTGGCTTTTAAGTCACGGGCTTTTTCATCAATTTTTCTCTGCAAACTAAACAAAGGAGGTTACCCGCATGAAGAGAAAAGAGTGAGCAGTGCACAGATTCACCTTAGTTTTGCATTCAGCTCGCAGTTCTACAGATGAACAGAGTTTTAGTCAAGTCCACCCATACAGTTTTGGGAGCAAAGTTTCCAAAGTACACACGCCAATATGCTGTACTGCAGGCTGTACTTGCCATTCCCAGGTTGCTAGCCGTCAGGTTCTGCTACTCTTTGTCATATTTTAGCATTCAATGGTTGACTGAAGAACCCCCCACTCCACTAATTCAACAGAAATAATTAATTTAGAGGCATGAAAGTTAAGCTAGCGAACTTCCGGTTCAGTCAGTGGTAAAAAATCCAGTTGCTTTCCTACGATTCATCTTGAGTCAATTATCTCAAGGGCAATTATCTCGCTTTTGTCTATCCAGATTATGAAATAAAAAAAAGCTGCTCAGTCGCCCACACAGTGGGTACCCACCCGGAACTGGAGTTTGCCAGCATTGGAAGCATGGATTGCTAATGGTGGAATTGATTACATCTCATCCGGAATTAGCTGCCAATGCCTGTCTGCATCAGATTTTTTTTCACAATTATTGATTGATCCCATTCTGTTAGTACAAGAACTCTGACTAAAAGTACAATATTAAATCCTAGCCTTGCAGGATGAAAGATAAAAGTGGAACAATGGGTGGCCAGCGATTTTTTATGTTTTGAATTATGTTTTAAATCAAAGTTGAAGGTGAATAACAAAGAAAAAATTATGCCTGCCCTGGTTCGCTGGATTTCATTTATTACCACCGACCATCGCTAGACTCCCAACCCGTCCTTTGAACTCTTACCTCACTCACTTCCTCACTCACTCTCAGACTTACTAATGAACTTACTCACTCACCCACTCGCTCATTCTCTGACTCACTCATGATCTCATGCAATTAATCACTCATGAACTGATGAAATCATGAACTCATAAATCTACTCTAACCAAAACTAAACTAAAACTAAATCTGCAGGAGGGCTGTAGGCACTTCGTCCCACAACCAGCGACGGGGCATATCTGTCCATTGCGCTGACTTTTGAAGCGCGTTCAGTCACTAAATACGGTATACAGGCATAGACACACACACACACAGGCCGGCACCCAATCAAGCACTCACATAGGGTGTACAAACCGGAAATCCCAGGAATGTACACTCCTCTATATGCCTTGGGGGTTGCCCTCATGGGCGTAAATTGCACAACTGGCCCATAGCCCAACCAATTCGTGCACAAGGCCCCAAATTAATGTGACCCTGCACACGAAACCGCGCTAGGGAAAATAGCCAACCTACAACGCGGGGTCGAACCTGGACCAGTGGCACACAAGGCAGACGCGCTAGACCGCCGAGCCACTGGCACACCCATAAATCTACTCACTCATGAATTGATGAAATCATGAACTCATGAAACTACTCATCAACCCATTTACCCATAAACTCACTCAATGACTCACCCAATCACTTAGTAACTCACTCACTCACTCACTAAATCATGAACTCACTCATTAACTCACTCATAAACTCACTCATGAACTCAATTATTAGCCCACTCGCAAACTCACCTAGGAACTCACTCACCCACTCAGTCCCTCATGAACTCAGTCACTCATGAACTCAGTCCCTCATGAACTCAGTCACTCATGAACTCAGTCACTCATGAACTCAGTCACTCATGAACTCAGTCCCTCATGAACTCAGTCCCTCATGAACTCAGTCACTCATGAACTCAGTCACCTATGAACTCAGTCCCTCATGAACTCAGTCCCTCATGAACTCAGTCCCTCATGAACTCAGTCCCTCATGAACTCAGACACTCTTTGACTCACTAAATCACTTACTCACCCAAGGATCCCCATGTCTTTTACGAGTACTTTTCGGCTGATTATAAATCTTGCAGCGTTCTCCCTCTATTTCTTTTTTTCTTACCTGAGTGAGTGTGCTCCTTTTCAAGAATGCATTTTCCTCTTTTATCCTTCATATTTGCCATCCCTGACCATTGCAACGAATGCTACCGCGCAAACTCACTGACAGCGACAGCCTCCACAGAAATATCTCTATTATCGGCGCAGATTTCTGACCGCAAATCTGAGAGTTAATTGTTGGCCACAATCCGAACTGCGGCAAGCGGAGATAAGAACCGCATTCTCCGCCAAACTCGTTGCGCAACAGCCGATCAGTGGGGGATCCGAGAGTCCATCCGAATTCCAATGCATTCTCTCTCCGATAGAAGAGAAAATTGCATTCCGCAGATGCAACCGGGCAAATATCCCCTTATATGCGCAAGTTAATAAGCCGATTTGATATACAACTCCCAGCAGCAGGCCCCCCAATCTCGCAAAATATTTCTCCCCTCGCATCTCGCGATTTCCCTTATTCCTACGCAGTTTTCCCTGATAGAGGCATTGCATTTTTGTGGGAATTTCTCGTCCAAGGCGACAGCGGCAGCTTCACGCCTCCTCGAGGCAAAGCTGCTAATTTTTCGGGGAATCGCCAAACCCAAAGTGGGAAGTGGGAAAGTGTTTGACTAAAAACATTACGTAATACTCTTGTTGCCATACACTTTTTTTTAAAACAGTATCTGCAGACTAAGTTTTGACGCACATTTTAGGCAATGGATATCTAAGGAGGAGGTGGCAAAGCTGGCCTAACTACTTTTTCTGCTGTATGATTTGACAGTCTTCTCCGCATCTTTTCCTCGTTAAAATCTTTTCTTTCTTCCCCTTTATAGCTACGTATTTAAGCATATTTCCCTTCTCAAATTCTAATTATTGTTTCAGTTAAACAGTTTCCATTTTTTCAGGATAGCGAGGATTGCAAAAGCCACAAGCTGCTTTCTGCCCGCAAAAGCAAAGTCAAAGTGTCTTTTCAAACAGAAAATAATTGCTAGATTTCTCACCTGCTGCTGATCTGTATTTTTTTTCGCCTGAATGCCCAAAAATCTCCTTTTGTGGGATTTAAAAAGAACCCTGTTGTCAGGTAGGGGATTCTTTGTGCCTCAAAAGAATCGCCAAACAATTGAAAAATCAGTTTTGCCATCTTACTTTACTTTCTTTTCTGACTAATCCTCATTGGTTTATTCCGACTTAGCGTGCTTGACTCACTTCAAGAATGATTTATTGCAGGCTAGGTCCATCGTATATTATTCCCACCAAGGCGAGCTAATTAATAATGCGCCTCGTCTGTTTACAATAAATGAAGCTGTAAATTTCACTGCCGTATGCGTTCACTTTTGTGCGTAGCTAATCGTGAATTGTGTGTCAGTAATGGGAAGCCCAGACTACATCGTCTTTGAGGCTGAAGCACACTATATAATCAATCCCTAAAATAAACTGAATCGACTTATCACTAAATCTGAAAAAAACTTTTCAATCAGTGGCTTCACCGGTGAGCTCTGGGGTGAGTTTGTGAGTGAGTGAAGTAATGAGTTCATTAGTTTGTCAGCGAGTTCACGAGTGAGTTCATTAGGGAGTTTTCATTTGTGCGCAGTTCATAAGTGAGTTCATGAGTGAGTTCAGGGGTGAGTTCATGAGTGAGTTCACGAGTGAGTTCATTAGTGAGTTCATGAGTGAGTTCACGAGTGAGTTCATGAGTGAGTTCATGAGTGAGTTCATGAGTGAGTTCATGAGTTTATGAGTTCATGAGTTCATGAGTTCACGAGTGAGTTCATGAGTGAGTTCATGAGTGAGTTCATGAGTTCATGAGTTCATGAGTTCATAAGTTCACGAGTGAGTTCATGAGTGAGTTCATGAGTTTATGAGTTCATGAATTCATGAGTTCATGAGTTCATGAGTTCATGAGTTCATGAGTTCATGAGTTCATGAACAAGTGACTGACTGACTGACTTAGTGAATTTATTGAACCCAGAGTCTCAGGAAAAGTTCATGACTTGCCTTTTCAACTTTGGCTGAGGCTTCACAGACGAAACAGTTGATCGAACCAGTCGATGAGAAGCGGAGGAAACGGGAGGGGAAAGCGGGCGGCAGGCTCACTGATTTGTATCAAATGTGAAGACCGAGTAAGCGGATGATCTTTCAGAGCCCCAACCGAACTCTCCAACTTTCCAGTTGAACGAGTCCGTCAGACTTTTCTTGGAAAGGGCTGGGATCGGGACAGCTCTTCAGTGACCGGCGATGCGAGCTCTTGACTGACAGATTTCAAACTGCATTGGGAAGATCTTTCGGAATGGGATTTTTTTAATGAAATCTGCAAAATTTCGCTAATCGAAGTCGAGCTGCGCTTCTAGCTCGTATAGTTTCTGCTTAGAGACTGCAAATGCAAGGTTGCGATTCTGTGAATTCAAAGTGCCTGTAAGCAGCGTTTCTGTGAATTCAAAGTGCCTGTAAGCTGCGTTTTTGCGTATTCAAAGTGTCTTTAAGCTGTGTCTGTAAGCTGCATTTCTGTGAATTAAAAGTGCCTGTAAGCTGCGTTTCTGTGAATTAAAAGTGCCTGTAAGCTGCGTTTCTGTGAATTCAAAGTGCCTGTAAGCTGCGTTTCTGTGAATTCAAAGTGCCTGTAAGCTGCGTTTCTGTGAATTCAAAGTGCCTGTAAGCTGCGTTTCTGTGAATTCAAAGTGCCTGTAAGCAGCGTTTCTGTGAATTCAAAGTGCCTGTAAGCTGCGTTTCTGTGAATTCAAAGTGCCTGTAAGCTGCGTTTCTGTGAATTCAAAGTGCCTGTAAGCTGCGTTTCTGTGAATTCAAAGTGCCTGTAAGCTGCGTTTCTGTGAATTCAAAGTGCCTGTAAGCTGCGTTTCTGTGAATTCAAAGTGCCTGTAAGCAGCGTTTCTGTGAATTCAAAGTGCCTGTAAGCTGCGTTTCTGTGAATTCAAAGTGCCTGTAAGCTGCGTTTCTGTGAATTCAAAGTGCCTGTAAGCTGCGTTTCTGTGAATTCAAAGTGCCTGTAAGCTGCGTTTCTGTGAATTCAAAGTGCCTGTAAGCTGCGTTTCTGTGAATTCAAAGTGCCTGTAAGCAGCGTTTCTGTGAATTCAAAGTGCCTGTAAGCTGCGTTTCTGTAAATTCAAAGTGCCTGTAAGCTGCGTTTCTGTGAATTCAAAGTGCCTGTAAGCAGCGTTTCTGTGAATTCAAAGTGCCTGTAAGCAGCGTTTCTGTAAATTCAAAGTGCCTGTAAGCAGCGTTTCTGTGAATTCAAAGTGCCTGTAAGCAGCGTTTCTGTAAATTCAAAGTGCCTGTAAGCAGCGTTTCTGTGAATTCAAAGTGCCTGTAAGCTGCGTTTCTGTGAATTCAAAGTGCCTGTAAGCAGCGTTTCTGTGAATTCAAAGTGCCTGTAAGCTGCGTTTCTGTGAATTCAAAGTGCCTTTAAGCTGCGTTTCTGTGAATTCAAAGTGCCTGTAAGCAGCGTTTCTGTGAATTCAAAGTGCCTGTAAGCTGCGTTTCTGTGAATTCAAAGTGCCTGTAAGCTGCGTTTCTGTGAATTCAAAGTGCCTGTAAGCTGCGTTTCTGTGAATTCAAAGTGCCTGTAAGCAGCGTTTCTGTGAATTCAAAGTGCCTGTAAGCTGCGTTTCTGTGAATTCAAAGTGCCTGTAAGCTGCGTTTCTGTGAATTCAAAGTGCCTGTAAGCTGCGTTTCTGTGAATTCAAAGTGCCTTTAAGCTGCGTTTCTGTGAATTCAAAGTGCCTGTAAGCTGCGTTTCTGTGAATTCAAAGTGCCTGTAAGCTGCGTTTCTGTGAATTCAAAGTGCCTGTAAGCAGCGTTTCTGTGAATTCAAAGTGCCTGTAAGCTGCGTTTCTGTAAATTCAAAGTGCCTGTAAGCTGCGTTTCTGTGAATTCAAAGTGCCTGTAAGCAGCGTTTCTGTGAATTCAAAGTGCCTGTAAGCAGCGTTTCTGTAAAATCAAAGTGCCTGTAAGCAGCGTTTCTGTGAATTCAAAGTGCCTGTAAGCAGCGTTTCTGTAAATTCAAAGTGCCTGTAAGCTGCGTTTCTGTGAATTCAAAGTGCCTGTAAGCTGCGTTTCTGTGAATTCAAAGTGCCTGTAAGCTGCGTTTCTGTGAATTCAAAGTGCCTGTAAGCTGCGTTTCTGTGAATTCAAAGTGCCTTTAAGCTGCGTTTCTGTGAATTCAAAGTGCCTGTAAGCAGCGTTTCTGTGAATTCAAAGTGCCTGTAAGCTGCGTTTCTGTGAATTCAAAGTGCCTGTAAGCAGCGTTTCTGTGAATTCAAAGTGCCTGTAAGCTGCGTTTCTGTGAATTCAAAGTGCCTGTAAGCTGCGTTTCTGTGAATTCAAAGTGCCTGTAAGCTGCGTTTCTGTGAATTCAAAGTGCCTGTAAGCAGCGTTTCTGTGAATTCAAAGTGCCTGTAAGCTGCGTTTCTGTGAATTCAAAGTGCCTGTAAGCAGCGTTTCTGTGAATTCAAAGTGCCTGTAAGCTGCGTTTCTGTGAATTCAAAGTGCCTGTAAGCTGCGTTTCTGTGAATTCAAAGTGCCTGTAAGCTGCGTTTCTGTGAATTAAAAGTGCCTGTAAGCTGCGTTTCTGTGAATTCAAAGTGCCTGTAAGCTGCGTTTCTGTGAATTCAAAGTGCCTGTAAGCTGCGTTTCTGTGAATTCAAAGTGATTGTAAGCTGCGTTTCTGTGAATTAAAAGTGCCTGTAAGCTGCGTTTCTGTGAATTCAAAGTGCCTGTAAGCTGCGTTTCTGTGAATTCAAAGTGCCTGTAAGCAGCGTTTCTGTGAATTCAAAGTGCCTGTAAGCTGCGTTTCTGTGAATTCAAAGTGCCTGTAAGCTGCGTTTCTGTGAATTCAAAGTGCCTGTAAGCTGCGTTTCTGTAAATTTAATTTTTTGCAGTCTGCGTTTTTAAAGACACATACCTCTAATTTGCTTATCTTCAATCCAACAACAATTTAAGTACAATACAAACGGTGATCTATTTTTTTATTGTTCCTTGACTTTTGGAAAAAGAAGTTTAAATTTGCCTTCAAGGTGGCTACCTTACATTTCATAAAATTTACCAAAAGTTAATGGGGTACTTAGAGAGACACAGAGCAATTCGAGGCGAACTTTTAGCCGTCAAATCGATCTTTTAATAACTTTGCGAAAGATGGTCCGTTCAGTCTCAGCCAATAAATTTGGGAAAATTTGACTTCCCGCCCTGGGATCACGAAGAATCGATGAAGCATTGAGCAATTTTGTCAACAGGACAGCAGCACTTGGCCGATTTTGCTTGCTCAAAGCCTCGGAAAGTCTGCTTGCCGAGAGGTTCGGTCAGCCAAAGTCAATCAGTGAAGAAATGACACGTCTTCCCTCCTGGAAGCAATTTAACTCCCGCAAGCCCGCTGGAACGCTGAAGCGAATTTGAATTTTCTGGTCCTTGCGCGTCCTCGACGCCGGGAAGTGGAGCGGCTTATTATTGAACTGCTGAGATCGAGCGGCCTCACAAAGACACATTCCGCCTTGAACAGAAATCACCCCGCCCCAGCCTGCAGTTTCTTATTTTGTTTGTCGAACTAAGAGAAAAAATCCTCAATCACCGCCTTATAAGGGAAGAAAGGAATTAATGAATTTTTCCCTGCTCTCTTCTCCCAGCGCCTCGGAACGACTGTCAACAGATGAGAACGGGCGGTTCGGCGCGTCAAATATTATGAATTAGTGAGGGGAAAATGAAGTGGGCGGAGGGGATCCGTGACCTGGGTGGGGACTTGGTCACCAGGCCAGCCAGGCAGCCTAATTGCATTACACCAGTCTGTGATACTTTCTAAGAAACTGTGTTTCATGCCGCCTGACGATGATGAGAAGAGAAAATGGGAGGCGGCCGGAGTTCAGCTCAGCGGCTAGTAATGGCAAGGCTTGGAGGAGTCCCTGCGGAGCAGCAGCATCTGTCCGGCTGGCTGGCTTGAAGCAGAAATTTTTCCTTCTTTATTGTAAGTCAAGATAAAAAATATGCACTTTTTGGTGACAAAAGTTGGGACTAAAACTTGCACGAAAAATATACTAGGGACTACAATGCACTGCTGATCTGTTACTCTGAATAGGAGGATCAGATTGGATTGCTAATCTATAGCCCTCGGATGAAGGAACATAATGGATTGCTAATCTAATGCCCACGGGTGAAGGAACAGAATGCATTGCTAATCTAATGCCCACGGGTGAAGGAACAGAATGGATTGCTAATCTATAGCCCACGGATGAAGGAACAGAATGGATTGCTAATCTATAGCCCACGGATGAAGGAACACTATGGATTGCTAATCTAATGCCCACGGGTGAAGGAACAGAATGGATTGCTAATCTATAGCCCACGGATGAAGGAACAGAGTGGATTGCTAATCTATAGCCCACGGATGAAGGAACAGATTGCTAATCTATAGCCCACTGATGAAGGAACAGAATGGATTGCTAATTTATAGCCCTCGGATGAAGGAACAGAATGGATTGCTAATCTATAGCCCACGGATGAAGGAACAGAATGGATTGCTAATCTATAGCCCTCGGATGAAGGAACAGAATGGATTGCTAATCTATAGCCCACGGATGAAGGAACAGAGTGGATTGCTAATCTATAGCCCACGGATGAAGGAACAGAGTGGATTGCTAATCTATAGCCCACAGATGAAGGAACAGAATGGATTGCTAATCTATAGCCCACTGATGAAGGAACAGAATGGATTGCTAATCTATAGCCCACGGATGAAGGAACAGAATGGATTGCTAATCTATAGCCCACGGATGAAGGAACAGAGCGGATTGCTAATCTAATGCCCACGGGTGAAGGAACAGAATGGATTGCTAATCTATAGCCCACGGATGAAGGAACAGAGTGGATTGCTAATCTATAGCCCACTGATGAAGGAACAGATTGCTAATCTATAGCCCACGGATGAAGGAACAGAATGGATTGCTAATCTATAGCCCACGGATGAAGGAACACAATGGATTGCTAATCTATAGCCCACGGATGAAGGAGCAGAATGGATTGCTAATCTATAGCCCACGGATGAAGGAACACAATGGATTGCTAATCTATAGCCCACGGATGAGGAAACAGAATGGATTGCTAATATATAGCCCACGGATGAAGGAACAGAGTGGATTGCTAATCTATAGCCCACTTATGAAGGAACAGATTGCTAATCTATAGCCCACTGATGAAGGAACAGAATGGATTGCTAATTTATAGCCCTCGGATGAAGGAACAGAATGGATTGCTAATCTATAGCCCACGGATGAAGGAACAGAATGGATTGCTAATCTATAGCCCTCGGATGAAGGAACAGAATGGATTGCTAATCTATAGCCCACGGATGAAGGAACAGAGTGGATTGCTAATCTATAGCCCACGGATGAAGGAACAGAATGGATTGCTAATCTATAGCCCACGGATGAAGGAACAGAATGGATTGCTAATCTATAGCCCACGGATGAAGGAACAGAGCGGATTGCTAATCTAATGCCCACGGGTGAAGGAACAGAATGGATTGCTAATCTATAGCCCACGGATGAAGGAACAGAGTGGATTGCTAATCTATAGCCCACGGATGAAGGAACAGAGTGGATTGCTAATCTATAGCCCACTGATGAAGGAACAGATTGCTAATCTATAGCCCACGGATGAAGGAACAGAATGGATTGCTAATCTATAGCCCACGGATGAAGGAACACAATGGATTGCTAATCTATAGCCCACGGATGAAGGAGCAGAATGGATTGCTAATCTATAGCCCACGGATGAGGAAACAGAATGGATTGCTAATCTATAGCCCACGGATGAGGAAACAGAATGGATTGCTAATATATAGCCCACGGATGAGGAAAGGATCAGAATGGATTGCTAATCTATACCCCACGGATAAAGGAAAAGAATGGATTGCTAATCTATACCCCACGGATAAAGGAAAAGAATGGATTGCTAATCTATACCCCACGGATAAAGGAAAAGAATGGATTGCTAATTTTTCGCCCACGGGATAAAGGAGCAGAATAGATTGCATATCTACTAGGCACAAAAGATTTTAGCTGACACATTGCTTGTAAATGGATAAAGGAAGAAGACTAAATACAGCTTTTCGAGGGCCAATTATTGAGTCAGATGTTTCTTTGGATTAAAAAAGTCATTTCTATCTGAGGATGTTTCTTACTTTCAAAAAATGTGCTTAGCTTTTAAATCGCAAGGGGCTATTGAATTGCAATCAAATGTTTTAGCATCCTTTCAGGTAGTTGTCCGAGAATCGGCAATAAAGGGAAGAGATTTTTAAAGCTGAAGAAGATGCTTCAAAAAAATTATTCTAGTGAGATGAGGGCGCTGATGGGATGCGGGCACGCTGGAGAAGCAGCCGACTGAAAGAGGAAATACGGGGGGGTTGGGGTGGGGGCAACACCGACCGGCAGTAGCCAACTTGCTGCTTTGTTGACAAGGCGGCCCCGGCTTGATTGCCAGAGATTTCTGCGGATGAGAGGAGAGAGGGCCGCGCAGCTGCAATTTCGAGTGGTGTATGGGCTAGTTGCTAGTAGAATCCCCTCCATCAGTAGGGGAAGACGAGGCTGAGAGTTGGTCTCTTCCACTTCCCTAATAGACTCGGCCGCTCCCGAAGAGATGAAGAAATCGGAGAGGCCTGCAGGCGGAAGCTGGCGCTGATTCCACCTTCTTCAGTGATAGAAAAAAAGAATCTGTGTTTGCCTCCTCAAACAGCTCCTTCATCAGCCGCTTCATACGCCCCCCTCTCTCTCTATTCCCAGTTTCATTCCATTTCCTCCTATCTTTCTGTTTCCAAGCGGCGGATCTTGCTAGCGTCTTCCTGCGCGATACTTCCCGGAGTCCAGCAGCGGGAGAATTTCCACTCCGCCTTATGTGCTCACTTCCAGTGATTTCCCTTCCTGCCTCTGGTAATTTTCCCTGCGGTCCGTCCTCTACCCCATGCCCTCTCCCGTTCGGCAGTCCCCCGGCGTCATTTTCAGTGCTCAGCGCCACGCATGACCGGACGAGGACTCGACCGACATTCCTGGAAAACAGGCCGACGAGAAAGCGATGGGAGCGAGTGCCGGAGAGGGATAGCCAGATTCTGGCGGGCAAAATCTTTTGCAGCATTTCAAAGTGTGACTTTTCAAGAGTGCGAACGAGAGAGAGAGAGAGAGAAAGAAAGTGGAGGGTGGCGGAGCCGGCCTGTCACGCTTGCCGTGTTTCTGTAATTTAGTGTCTGCGCACTTTTCTCATATATTTGGTTGGCACGTGAGCGCTGTGCTTATATATTGGTGGCTGGAATCATAGGACTGCGTGTCTGTTTAGTGTAAGGGTCTTGTGCTGCGCGTTCTAAGTGAGCGTGGCTGCGGTAGAGCTTTTTGTGGGGTTAAAAGGAATGAATTGCTAATATAGCTCTTACTGCTTACAAGGTGAATGAGCAGAATGGATTGCTAATCTATTTCTCACAGGATGATGGAGCAGAATGGATTGCTAATCTATTGCTCACAGGATGATGGAGCAGAATGGATTGCTAATCTATTTCTCACAGGATGATGGAGCAGAATGGATTGCTACACGCGACACATGCTATGACCCGAACATGACCAAGGCTTATTCTCGTATCGGATGACTCAGCCAAGATTTGCTAATAATTATACGCTCCTAAGATTAAATTTAGATTATCGCTGTGTGCTAGCACTTTTGGTACTTGTCTCAGTGTGTGTCTCAGTGTGTGTCTCAGTGTGTGTCTCAGTGTGTGTCTCAGTGTGTGTCTCAGTGTGTGTCTCAGTGTGTGTCTCAGTGTGTGTCTCAGTGTGTGTCCCAGTGAGTGTCTCAGTGTGTGTCTCAGTGTGTGTCTCAGTGTGTGTCTCAGTGTGTGTCTCAGTGTGTGTCTCAGTGTGTGTCTCAGTGTGTGTCTCAGTGTGTGTCTCAGTGTCTGTGTCAGTGTGTGTCTCAGTGTGTGTCTCAGTGTCTGTGTCAGTGTGTGTCTCAGTGTGTGTCTCAGTGTGTGTCTAAGTGTGTGTCTCAGTGTGTGTCTCAGTGTGTGTCTCAGTGTGTGTCTCAGTGTGTGTCCCAGTGAGTGTCTCAGTGTGTGTCTCAGTGTGTGTCTCAGTGTGTGTCTCAGTGTGTGTCTCAGTGTGTGTCTCAGTGTGTGTCTCAGTGTGTGTCTCAGTGTGTGTCTCAGTGTGTGTCTCAGTGTGTGTCTCAGTGTGTGTCTCAGTGTGTGTCTCAGTGTGTGTCTAAGTGTGTGTCTCAGTGTGTGTCTCAGTGTGTGTCTCAGTGTGTGTCTCAGTGTGTGTCTCAGTGTGTGTCTCAGTGTGTGTCTCAGTGTGTGTCTCAGTGTGTGTCTCAGTGTGTGTCTCAGTGTCTGTGTCAGTGTGTGTCTCAGTGTGTGTCTCAGTGTGTGTCTCAGTGTGTGTCTCAGTGTGTGTCTCAGTGTGTGTCTCAGTGTGTGTCTCAGTGTTTGTCTGACTGTGTGTCTCAGTGTGTGTCTCAGTGTTTGTCTGACTGTGTGTCTCAGTGTGTGTCTCAGTGTGTGTCTCAGTGTGTGTCTCAGTGTGTGTCTCAGTGTTGTGTCTCAGTGTGTGTCTCAGTGTGTGTCTCAGTGTGTGTCTCAGTGTGTGTCTAAGTGTGTGTCTCAGTGTGTGTCTCAGTGTGTGTCTCAGTGTGTGTCTCAGTGTGTGTCTCAGTGTGTGTCTCAGTGTGTGTCTCAGTGTGTGTCTCAGTGTGTGTCTCAGTGTGTGTCTCAGTGTCTGTGTCAGTGTGTGTCTCAGTGTGTGTCTCAGTGTGTGTCTCAGTGTGTGTCTCAGTGTGTGTCTCAGTGTGTGTCTCAGTGTGTGTCTCAGTGTTTGTCTGACTGTGTGTCTCAGTGTGTGTCTCAGTGTTTGTCTGACTGTGTGTCTCAGTGTGTGTCTCAGTGTGTGTCTAAGTGTGTGTCTCAGTGTGTGTCTCAGTGTGTGTCTCAGTGTGTGTCTCAGTGTGTGTCTCAGTGTGTGTCTCAGTGTGTGTCTCAGTGTGTGTCTCAGTGTGTGTCTCAGTGTGTGTCTCAGTGTCTGTGTCAGTGTGTGTCTCAGTGTGTGTCTCAGTGTGTGTCTCAGTGTGTGTCTCAGTGTGTGTCTCAGTGTGTGTCTCAGTGTGTGTCTCAGTGTGTGTCTCAGTGTGTGTCTCAGTGTCTGTGTCAGTGAGTGTCTCAGTGTGTGTCTCAGTGTCTGTGTCAGTGTGTGTCTCAGTGTGTGTCTCAGTGTGTGTCTCAGTGAGTGTCTCAGTGTGTGTCTCAGTGAGTGTCTCAGTGTTTGTCTGACTGTGTGTCTCAGTGTGTGTCTCAGTGTTTGTCTGACTGTGTGTCTCAGTGTGTGTCTCAGTGTGTGTCTCAGTGTGTGTCTCAGTGAGTGTCTGACTGTGTGTCTCAGTGTGTGTCTCAGTGTGTGTCTCAGTGTGTGTCTCAGTGTGTGTCTCAGTGTGTGTCTCAGTGAGTGTCTGACTGTGTGTCTCAGTGTGTGTCTCAGTGTGTGTCTCAGTGTGTGTCTCAGTGTGTGTCTCAGTGTGTGTCTCAGTGTGTGTCTCAGTGTGTGTCTCAGTGTGTGTCTCAGTGTGTGTCTCAGTGTGTGTCTCAGTGAGTGTCTCAGTGATGTGTCTCAGTGAGTGTCTCAGTGTGTGTCTCAGTGTGTGTCTCAGTGTGTGTCTCAGTGTGTGTCTCAGTGTGTGTCTCAGTGTGTGTCTCAGTGTGTGTCTCAGTGTGTGTCTCAGTGTGTGTCTCAGTGTCTGTGTCAGTGAGTGTCTCAGTGTGTGTCTCAGTGTCTGTGTCAGTGTGTGTCTCAGTGTGTGTCTCAGTGTGTGTCTCAGTGAGTGTCTCAGTGTGTGTCTCAGTGAGTGTCTCAGTGTGTGTCTCAGTGTGTGTCTCAGTGTGTGTCTCAGTGTGTGTCTCAGTGTGTGTCTCAGTGTGTGTCTCAGTGTCTGTGTCAGTGTGTGTCTCAGTGAGTGTCTCAGTGTGTGTCTCAGTGTGTGTATCAGTGTGTGTCTCAGTGTGTGTCTCAGTGTCTGTGTCAGTGTGTGTCTCAGTGTGTGTCTCAGTGTGTGTCTCAGTGTGTGTCTCAGTGTGTGTCTCAGTGTGTGTCTCAGTGTGTGTCTCAGTGTGTGTCTCAGTGTGTGTCTCAGTGTGTGTCTCAGTGTGTGTCTCAGTGTGTGTCTCAGTGTGTGTCTCAGTGTGTGTCTCAGTGTGTGTCTCAGTGTGTGTCTCAGTGTGTGTCTCAGTGTGTGTCTCAGTGAGTGTCTCAGTGTGTGTCTCAGTGAGTGTCTCAGTGTGTGTCTCAGTGTGTGTCTCAGTGTGTGTCTCAGTGTGTGTCTCAGTGTGTGTCTCAGTGTGTGTCTCAGTGTGTGTCTCAGTGTGTGTCTCAGTGTGTGTCTCAGTGTCTGTGTCAGTGAGTGTCTCAGTGTGTGTCTCAGTGTCTGTGTCAGTGTGTGTCTCAGTGTGTGTCTCAGTGTGTGTCTCAGTGAGTGTCTCAGTGTGTGTCTCAGTGAGTGTCTCAGTGTGTGTCTCAGTGTGTGTCTCAGTGTGTGTCTCAGTGTGTGTCTCAGTGTGTGTCTCAGTGTGTGTCTCAGTGTCTGTGTCAGTGTGTGTCTCAGTGTGTGTCTCAGTGTCTGTGTCAGTGTGTGTCTCAGTGTGTGTCTCAGTGTCTGTGTCAGTGTGTGTCTCAGTGTGTGTCTCAGTGTCTGTGTCAGTGTGTGTCTCAGTGTGTGTCTCAGTGTCTGTGTCAGTGTGTGTCTCAGTGTGTGTCTCAGTGTCTGTCTCAGTGTGTGTCTCAGTGTCCTTCTTAGAGTTTATCTTAGCGTCTTTTTCAGAGTCCATCGCACTATATCTTTGCCCATATCAAATTTCCTATCTAAACGTCCCAACAAATTCTTGAATCTGCGCATCAGCCAGCATCCAACAGGAGATTTCAGTCCGGTTGGCCACCGCTGGCCTAAGCAAGAGCAGCGAATTGCCTCGGGCGGCTCCGGCAGAGCCGATATCGCTGATCAGGTGTCGGAAGCGAGAGTGATGCGCGTTGGCGACAAGAAGCGGCGGGATAATGCAATCTGGCCATCGCCTCCTAGTAGAGGCAGACATGAGTCGGGAAGGGAGAAAGAGTTCTCTTCCTCATTAGCCATCGTGGGTCTGGAGGGAATAACCGCGTTAGGCGCATTATTCACGGTGCCCAGGAGCCGCAGCCGCCGACTCGGCCACAGCGGGTTGGCAACTAACGCCCCGAAGGCCGCATTGGAAACGGGAAGAAAAGAGGATGCGGCATTGCCACAGAGCGGACTTTGGTTCGAGTGAGAAGTGGAGAGTCCAAACCGGAGTGTTGCAGTTGCGGTGCAGTGAGGAGTTTTTTGGTGGTGGGAAAGGATCGGATTTTTTGGCGCTGATTGTGTTCGTGGACAGAAGACACCTGTGAGGGGATTTGACAGGGTGTGAGACTCCGGATTTGACAGGGTGTGAGACTCGGGATTTGACAGGGTGTGAGACTCCGGATTTGACAGGGTGTGAGACTCCAGATTTGACAGGGTGTGAGACTCCTGATTTGACAGGGTGTGAGACTCCTGATTTGACAGGGTGTGAGACTCCTGATTTGACAGGGTGTGAGACTCCTGACTTGACAGGGTGTGAGACTCCGGATTTGATAGGGTGTGAGACTCGGGATTTGACAGGGTGTGAGACTCCAGATTTGACAGGGTGTGAGACTCCGGACTTGACAGGGTGTGAGACTCCGGACTTGACAGGGTGTGAGACTCCGGACTTGACAGGGTGTGAGACTCCGGATTTGATAGAGTGTGAGACTCCGGACTTGACAGGGTGTGAGACTCCGGTTTGGTGGACTTGATAAGCATGAGACACCTGTGAGAGCATTTGACAGGGTGTGAGTCTCCGGTTTGGTGGACTTGATAAGCATGAGACACCTGTGACGGTATTTGACGGGGTGTGAGATTTTGTTTTGGGGTACTTGATAAGCATGAGACACCTGTGAGGGTATTTGACAGGGTGTGAGACCCCGGTTAGGCGGACACCTGTAAAGGAATGAAACCGTATCAAAGACGGGAGGCCCAAAAATAAACTTGTGTTCGATAGAATGAGGCCACCAAAAGAAGACGGGGCAAACGCTTCTGGCTTGTGCAACTTTTACAAGACGCGCTGCGCCACAAAAATTGACATTCCTTCCGCGAAGAACTGATAGCGTAGCGGGATAAATCCCACATGTCGGGCTTCCATCCAGAATCTCTCAAAAGCTTCTTCTTACAAGTATTTACAGGACCCATAGCCGATAGCGGGCCAGTGTGTTCCACTTATCCCAGGCGCTGGACCCCATTTGTAAGCCGCTCTCGATGGGTTGAAGGTGGGGTGCTGGTCAGAATATCTTCTTCTTCTTCTTCTCCCCTTTTATCCTAATTTTGCTTGGCAAGACAGGAAGATGAGCCTTATCTAATGCGCTAAGCCTGGGACCCTTGCAGCGCCGCCACTGGCGCATTCGGATGCAACAAACAGATGCTGAGGTAGTCAAGTGAGGACGGCTAAAAGGTGAAGGTGAAACAGTTTTCTGTTTAAATCTGCTTTCTAGAACCAATCCTAGCTTCCGCTGTCCTAATGTTGATGCCTAGTTTCCCGAGTCCAGACAGAAAGCCTCACCATTTTAGCGTTTTTATAGCATCGTTCTAACCTTCCTTCAGATGCAGGAGGCGCACCGGGATTCCCAATCCCAACTGACCTGAAGCCCCAGTTGGGGTCAGTTCGTGTTTTTGAGTGACACATTCGCTGGGTCACCGATTTGAAATAGTTTTTTTTCGTTTCCCTGCGTGTTTGGTGTGCGTCTGTTTCTGCAACACCTATCTGTACGTGTACCTTGTTATCATCAACAAAGTTACGTCAGGGGCACGCAGGTTTTTCTGTTAAATATTATGATTTTCATGTTTTCCATTTAGTTTCCATTAACACACAGTGGTGAGGAACAATTTTGATGGGTTGCCAAAGCCGTTTGCTGCCTAAAATTTGATTTAGATCGGGAATTTGAATAAATTTAGCTTTCATATATTTTCTAGATTTGAAGCAAATAAGATGCTTGAAATCGACATCGAATAGATCTTGATAGATGGGTAGTACACAATGTTTAGATCGGTGATACGCTCGTAGATCGTTGATAGAAACTGTGCAGATTGATGATAGATCGTTGATAGACACTGTTTAGATTGATGATAGATCGTTGATAGACACTGTTTAGATTGATGATAGATCGTTGATAGACACTGTTTAGATTGATGATAGATCGCTGATAGACACTGTTTAGATTGATGATAGATCGCTGATAGACACTGTTTAGATTGATGATAGATCGTTGATAGACACTGTTTAGATTGATGATAGATCGCTGATAGACACTGTTTAGATTGATGATAGATCGTTGATAGACACTGTTTAGATTGATGATAGATCACTGATAGACACTATTTCGATCGATGATAGATCATTGATAGACACTGTTTAGATTGATGATAGATCGTTGATAGACACTGTTTAGATTGATGATAGATCGTTGATAGGCTCTGTTTAGATTGATGATAGATCGTTGATAGGCTCTGTTTAGATTGATGATAGATCGCTGATAGACACTGTTTAGATTGATGATAGATCACTAATAGACACTCTTTAGATCGATGATAGATCACTGATAGACACTGTTTAGATTGATGATAGATCGCTGATAGACACTATCTAGATCGATGATAGATCACTGATAGCCACTATTTCGACCGATGATAGATCGCTGATAGACTGTTTAGATTGATGATAGATCACTTATAGACACTGTTTAGATTGATGATAGATCACTTATAGACACTGTTTAGATCGACGATAGATCGCCCAAAACTACACTTTGTATTGACCACCAATGGAACCCTAGGTGATAACAGATAGATCACGGATAGACACAAGATCTTTACAAAAGGCCTTTCCAACTGCTTGACTGCGAGCGTCTGGCCCGCAAAATTTATAGCAGTTTTCAGCATACTTTCTGCGCCCATAAACAAAGTGCCAGATTTCTATCTTGCCGCAAGTGTGAAAAAAGTACGCACCGAGTTATTAAGGATTTTTCTTGCGATGCGTTTTTTCGACCCTTTTTTCATTTTCCTGAGGGCGGAGTACATTGGAGAAATAGTAGAAATTGCCAATTAGCGCTTGCGTTCGGTCTATCGGAGTTGTTCGGTCTTTGTTCGAATTGGTGAGTGGGTGGTTCAGATGGGGAGGGGACGCCTCATCCTCCCAGATAGATGAAGCTTTCTCGGTGGCTGCCAGTTGGCGGGCATCGTCAGCGGGTGCAGGCAATTTATTGCTTCCAGGCTGGGAGCTCCCTACCAAGACGGTGTTCCTAGCTCCCCTTTCTGGCCAAAGGAAAACAAAGTAGCTAGTAAGAATGTTCCGCCAGCCTCACTTTTTAGGGGCACTGAGTCAGAAATCTTGGGAGCCGAGGAGACTGAGGAAAGGCGTGGGGGATAAGGAGGGAATAGTGAAAAGAAAGAATAGATAGAAACATATGTACGAGACAGAGAACAGATGGGAGACTAGATCGAGAATAGATGGGAGACTAGATCGAGAATAGATGGGAGACTAGATCGAGAAGAGATGGGAGACTAGATCGAGAAGAGATGGGAGACTAGATCGAGAAGAGATGGGAGACTAGATCGAGAAGAGATGGGAGACTAGATCGAGAAGAGATGGGAGACTAGATCGAGAAGAGATGGGAGACTAGATCGAGAAGAGATGGGAGACTAGATCGAGAAGAGATGGAAGACTAGATCGAGAAGAGATGGGAGACTAGATCGAGAAGAGATGGGAGACTAGATCGAGAAGAGATGGGAGACTAGATCGAGAAGAGATGGGAGACTAGATCGAGAATAGATGGGAGACTAGATCGAGAAGAGAATTCCGAACATAGGAGAAAATGGAAAAACAATAGTAAAAAAAGAAGAGTGGGGAAAGTTGATGAGATGAAAAAAGCTAAGTATGGAGGAAAAGGTCTGCTATATCATAAAAAGGAAAAGCAGACTGACGCAACAGTGAGACAAGATTTCGAAATAGTGGAGCAGATTTCCCCCAGATTGCTACTATAAGAGACCGCCATGACCGCCGCCACCACTACTACGATAAAATCATATTGAACTCTCCGATCATGGAGAATCGAAGTGGAGTGACGCAACTTGCGCCGGATAACTGGCCCCCGGGTGGACTGCAGTGTGGGATCAGGCCAGATAATGTACGAGACAGGGAGAGATTGGGTGGGCAAACTCCGAGCTCAAATTAGGTTTAGATTGCGCAACAAAAATCCATAAGCTCCGAGTAGCGAGTAGTGCTTAGCTGGATAACAGTCAGTTAAATTGCCGGTTGTGGTCCGATCGGAGGCTCGATCGGAACGATGACAAATTGACATAATTGGTCAACTTTTTTTGGCAAAAAACTTACAAAAAAACTCTAACATGTAGCTGTTTTTTTGCTAAATTTTCTATTCATACAACTTTTGCCAATTTTTTACAATCGATTGACAGGCTTGTCACCGACACAATTTCAATGCACCCGAACTACTAAATTGTTCGGTAAACGCCTTGCTTCCAAGGACCCAAATCGTATCTGGCGTGTTTGGATTCGAACCCGCGACCTTCCGATGAAACAGATAAAACAGAAATAAGAGAGAAATAAGATAAATTGGAGGGTTATTAAAGTACTGATGAGAGAGTTTGAAGACAGAAGAGGGAGATAAGAAAAAGAGACAGAGAGAGGAGATTTGAGGTATGTTTAAAACGGTATAAGAGAAAGACCAAATATAGATTGACAGGAGAGATAATATAGGTGTAAAAGAGAGGCAATACTACGATAAGAGAGATAGGGAGGGATACAAGAGGTAGAGGAGAAATCCTGCAAGCGTTTTCTGTTATCCTTAAATAGCAGGGCGAAAAATTATAAGTTTTGAATGTTCGCTTCGGGATAGAATCTCCGATATGTAGCGAAAAAATTGATTTAATCTATGAAATTCTGAAAGAACTAACGAAACCAGTTTTGCATCTACCAACAGAAACTAAAATAAATAAAAGGTTGAAGTGCAACAGTGCAGGCTGTGAATCACCATTTTGTGGGCAACCCAATGCCATAAGCCCGAGATGAAAACGCAGAAAAAGCTGCAAGTCAATTAGCAGCCCTGATAGATTCAAGATTGTTAATTGATACACCACTATTCAGCTTCCACGGTTTTCAGCCTTCTGATTTTCTGTTTCTCTCACTTTCTCCTGCTTCTCCATGCTTAGTTACTTACCAACCCCGTCCCACCGCCTCCGAATGTCATTCATCTCCGCCTCGAAGACTCGAATGTTTCAATTTTGGCGCAACCTGTATCCAGCAGTCACCAGGGGCCTCTGCCCGACAGTTGGGCATTGTTGCGAAACTGAAGTCTGGACACAAAAAAAGAGAGAGGCAAAGAGCGAGAGCTAAAAAAATCGGGGATTGCGACACTTGCCTGGGAATCCAAACCTAGAGTGTCTGCATTACGGGGTCTCAATGAAGTAAGCTTAAAAAAATAATTAATTAGTTAACTTAATATTTTTCCATACGAGCGCTCGTATGCACACAGGTAATGCTTATGGAATTTGCCTGCCCAGAAGATACGACAGAAGGAAAAAGAAACTTGCCAGCTGGAATTATTTCTTTTTCTATCTTCAACTGTTTATTTAAAGTTTTGCATTAGCTAGCTGAAAAAAAATTGTTTGATCCTGGTTTCCATGGCGTGGCTGGATTGTTTACAACGGCTTATCTGATCAGGCACCAGTATAGACCTTGCCAAATGGATGCAGCCTTACCTGAGCAGTCTATGCATCTGAAGACAAGTTTGAAAAATTACCGTTTTTTAATGTACTTCTAATGAGCAAGAGGCTTGTGGTGGTATTTTTTCTTGTCTAAGGTCGAGTTTCGACTTTAACCAGCGAAACTTCCAGACAGACATTCCAATGGTCAATGAGAGCTGTAAATTTTCTGGCTTGGCTAACTTAGCTTTGAAGAGAATCATGCCATGTGGAATTGCTTTTGACGGCAGGCTGAAGCGATGAACGGCCTGGTTGGTTTATTTTTTACTTGGTCTGCACTTTGCTGAAAGCAGAATTTTTGAAATATTCTTTACCTTTTCAAGGTGGACGCTTTTGAATCAAAACTCTGAGGCTGTTCTGATCATGCACAACTGGTCATAAACAACTGGTCATGCACAATTGGTCATGCACGACTGGTCATGCACAACTGGTCATACACAACAGGTCATACACAACAGGTGATGCACAACTGGTCATACACAATTGGTCATGCGCAACTGGTCATACACAATTGGTCATACACAAATGATCATACACAATCGGCTATTTTCATTTGATAATACAAAATTGGTAATCATCATCTGTTCATACACTAGATGATGTTAGTGTGCGTGATTCAATTGTACTCCATAAACAAAAATAATAGATCGCAACCTACAGCATCGCGTTTCTGACAAAAAGCGACAAAACCCTATCCAGTCTTATTTTATCTTCCTCTCACTTTCATCCCCAGCCAACGTAACTAATTAATCCCAATTGGCATTCGACACGATGCACAAGCAATTCTCTCTCTCCTAACCTCCAATTTGTTGGGTCTTGACAGAATTTCGGTGGGAACCCAACGCGAGGCATCCGGACCTACGGAGCGAACAAGCAGTTGTCAAATATGTTTTTCACGCTTGCTGAGCCAGCTGTTCCTAGAGAAGTTGAAAAAATATCCAGAAAACATAGCGTGGCAATGTTGGACGTCACAAGGGTGGGTGTGGCTGTAGCATCGATCTGAGGGCGCGCCATCCTGCAAGACGAATTTTGGGAACCTACCGAATAGCCCCAGAATTCACGACAATGCAAATTTAAAGCCTCTTGCACTTTAACAATGTGTGCCTCCTTAGAATGAAACCGTAGAAACTACAGAAGTCAAGAAATCGCAAATCTTAAGACAGCCTCATAGATAATTGTACGAGTACATGGGGACACTAATCCTGTTGAGTGGACACAAAAACAGATTTGCACAGATACGAAACACAAATAGACGATTCCAGAGGACACAACACTCGGAAAGATGATTGCACAAGCTAGACACAACACTCGGAAAGATGATTCCACAAGGTAGACAACACTCGGAAAGATGATTGCACAAGGTGGACACAGCACTCGGAAAGATGATTGCACAAGATGGACACAGCACTCGGAAAGATGATTCCACAAGGTAGACAACACTCGGAAAGATGATTGCACAAGGTGGACACAACCCTCGGAAAGATGATTGCCGAAAGGGGACACAACCGGAAACTCAGAAACACACACTCGGAAACATTTTTGCACAAGCGGATCCACCCATCGTTAAACTGTTTTCCTAGATTGTAAATTTTGGCATACAATTTGAATCCTGACAAAAAGTCGTTCGTTTAAAAGAGTTAAAACAAAGGACACATTAAGGTTAGTGCATTATTACCAAAAAAAGAAAATTATACTAATCGCTGACAGATTCGGCCATAGATACGAAGTAGCTTAGACTAGAATAACAAAGTTATTCACAGAATTATAAAGTAGAACTTAGCAGCCTTGGTCAAAGACTAACGTTATGATGGCCACTTGAAATTTTCAACCAAAAATATTGCATTCGCAAGCTGCAAAATCTGACATAACGCTCTTAGTGGAGGCATCACAATCCAAACTGTGAGTGCCTGCCAGTGTGCACATGTGATATATGTACGTGCGTCATTTTTCAGTTATAAGATTTACGCAATTGTTAATCTAGAAGCCCTCGCAGCACTAACCCAGCAACTCGATGCGCAGTGTTTACGCTGGGTTGGCTTTTTATTTACTCTATTTTTAACGGTGCAAAGCACTAAGTTGTTAGTCTGCGCAAAAAAATTTGGCGCAGATGTGGGAAAAAATAAGTATACAATTTTTTCGCGCCATATTTTGTCACCGCTGCTGATGAATTTTTCGTGCCTAGGCACTTTTTGTCAACTGAGCCTGAACGAAAGACCGTAAAATTGATCGTAATGGCGTACTAAATGCGCACTTCAGCATCTTTATTTTCCTCGAAACACTGCTAGCCGCTAAGGAGAAGCCTTTCTATATTGTAACCGTGTGAAGGCCTGACCCCATGACCCCTTGAACCCCTACATACACCCCGCCGGCCCACTCCGGAAGGCTGAAGCTGTGAGGATTAAAAAAATGCCCAACCCCCAAAGAAAAAAATAGGAAAAATTATTTAACAATCAATTTGGCGACACCAACCAGACCGCGAAAAGTTTCCGGCCAAGCAGAATAACAATTGCTGGCCAGGTAAAAAGAGGAGTCAAAAGAGCCTCTTCAATAGCCCGCCCACTTCTCAGCACACTTAGAGAGGCGCCTCACAAAAAGGAAGTGCCAGTTTGTTTCGCCAACTTTAATATTATTCTCCAGAAAACTTGTCTGACTCATAGGCCGGCAGGCAGGCAACTTGTGATGCAATGCTTTCCTTTTGTTTGTTTCGTTTGTTGCTATTTTTTTACACGCAAATTGAAAAGAGCAGCTTGCTAGTGTCTGGGTCAGTCATACAAGTAGAGAATCTATTTAACCATTTTTTACTATTAAATAATAATATTTTTTCTGAGCATTTTGTACATCTTTTTTCATAGTCTGACTCTGAACAGCTTAACTGACACTTGCATTCCAGTGTTTACAGGAGCTTCCCGTCTCGGATTGGTCCTTGAAGGCAAGCCTGGACGCTCATTGGCTGTTCAATCTCCAATGCTGTGTTAGTTAAAATATGCTGCTGAGGATTCAAGTTGGCCGGCATAGAGTTCCATCTGCTTTTTTGTCCGATCTTGTGCGTCTCGACCCAAGCAGCTTCTTTTGGCGCAGCATCCGCCTTGATGCACTGCTCAGTACGGCAATCTGAAGTTTGAGCTGCTTTCTACTTTGCATTGAATTCAACCAGCATCCTTGACCAAGAGAACAACACATTCTGCTGTCCTATCTATTTTAGTCGATTGAAGATATTGTTCTACACTTGGTGAGTTTTGTGATTGTGTAAGGAGTTTTGTGATTGTGTAAGGAGTTTTGTGATTGTGTAAGGAGTTTTGTGATTGTGTAAGGAGTTTTGTGATTGTGTAAGGAGTTTTGTGATTGTGTAAGGAGTTTTGTGATTGTGTAAGGAGTTTTGTGATTGTGTAAGGAGTTTTGTGATTGTGTAAGGAGTTTTGTGATTGTGAAGATTCAGTGTTTCGGGGTTTTGAGATTTTGTCTTCCTGCTAGTAACAATATTCAAGAGTGAATTTAAAAGTTTTAAGCTGTTTGATTTGTGATAAGTTCCTAATTTCAGAAATCTCCATCACATTTCATCATTAATTCCCCATTTTTTTTAATAAAGCCATTCCGTCAGTAACAAACTGACTGGCATTTTTGTTGACTCTGACTGCTGCTCAGCTGATTCTGCTGCCTCAAAATAGTGAGGCACTGGCAGTTCTCTGCCTGTTTTAAGTGGTTTCTGTGCGTCAATTTTGACTTGTATCTCTCCATCACTGTCTCTCTCTCAGTCTCTGTTTTTTTCTGCAAGGCTTTGTCGTGTAGTGCAAGGGGTCGGCATGTATACCGCCCATGCAGCATATCAGGACAGTGGCCTCGTCACAGTTCAGCCCAATTCATCATGGCAGCGCAGACTGATTGTCCGTGTGGTCGGTAGCCGCTGTGTGCTATAGTTTTTTTTCAAAAAAATAAGTAAACTAGGCTTGCTTTTTTTCAAAATTACTAGAAACTTAGCGTGTATATTTATGTATCTATTGGTCCAATAGAAGTGCGAATGGCCAAGGCCTAAGCACCCAAATAAAATGGTTGTCAGGCTGACACAGCCTATGTAGTTTCGTAAGATTAGGAGCGGGTCTAAACCTACTTGTTGCATTTTATTTTAATACGGCAGATTTCCCCCCCCCCTGATGAATTATTGTCCCACAAGAAACAAAAATTTCCCCTGTCCATCTCTCTCTCTCTCTCTCTCTCACCCACCTAGCCTTGAATTCCTCACTGATGAAATCCGATCCCTTCTGGTTGTTAGTCTCCTAATCTTTCTCTGCATCGCACGCTAGTTTGGAGCTTTGCTAAGAAATTTAATGCGACAACAATTCACTGCATATGCACGATGGGACAACACAAAAGCAAAGATGAGGAAACTGTAAGCCTGCGCTTGACCAATAGACAAGGCTGTGGGTGAATTATGTCGGGAATGAATGGAACAGAGTCTCTACTGCGACTTTACTGCGCGTAATTTAATCAATGTAGCCACCCTTTTCTAGGCCATTGTTGGAGGCTTAATTCTTTTGCTGAGCTCACCAATATTTGTTTGTCTATCTGAAACAGCGAATTTAACATTATGCATTTCATCCGGTTTCTTCTGCGCTGCTTTAGCACGTTTTTTTCTTCACTTTCCGATTGTACAGTTACACACACGGGAGCCATTATTTTCCCATATAGCTATGCCATTGACATTGCGTGCCTGCTTTGAAGTTTTAAGTCTTGTTTTTAGCTCCGTTTATGTCTGTCTGGATTCAGCCGAATCGCCTCTCAAGGCCACACCTGAGCACACAAGGCTATTCAGTTACTCCAAGTTGCCTGTTTGAGCAAGCAATTTTTTTGGTCGGCTTTTTTCTATGACGTGTGAAGAAATAAAAACAAGTATTCTATTTTGTAAAGACGGCTAGTCATATTATATTTGAAACCGTGGCTATAGTATAGCGGATTTGAATCGTCGCACATCCCCACAGAGGGCAGGTCATCCAAAATACCATTCGCGCCAGCTGCCACCGATGATGAGTGAGCGATCGGTGCCGGGATCTCTTATCAGCGAGTTGGCATCTGTCCGTCTGCACTCGCATTTCAGCTCGGCCCTGTCCGTTGGAATCCGGGCTCTTGTTGACACTGCGAGCTGAAAGGGTGTCTAAGGTCCGCCTCATCAGAAGGGTGTCTAAGGTCCGCCTCAATCTTTCCTTCGATTCCTCGTCTCCCAACGAGATAGACCTTCAAAAATTATTTTTTGTATACGTTTGCTACTAGCTAGTTGGAAATTGGTCTCGGTTGCCAGGGGATACTGGGATAAATCTTAGCTGGTGGGTGGCTGGTGCGCTGAGGAGTCGCAGCTGCTGCCTGTGCCCCTTCCCCTCATAGAGCAGGATTGCGTAATCACTTATTGCACACGCGCGCAAACATAAGTGAAGTTCGTCAATGAATTGCAGACATCATCCTTATCTATTAAGTGTCGTCGAAAAATATCCTTTCAATGCTAAAAATTTGGACAATAATTGGGAATTCGGAAGTGTCGGCCAGCGTTATTTCCGATTTCCGCTCGAAATGAAGTAATTCTCTCTGACTTGAGAATCGTTGAAAGAAACCCGAGTTCCGTGCGAGCAAATCTCCACGGTGAATTGGCCCAGAATGTGGACCCACCAAGCACTGCAGCTCCGCCAACCCACCCCAACTTCCTAGTGCAGCAGCTGAAACTGGGCTGGGGACAAAGACCCAATCACCCTAGGCCCAGTTCTATAGTCGTGACTTTGTTTGAGGAAAATGTGTGCTTTCTCTTCCCATGCCAAATGTATATATAACGGACAAACTAGTTCAGTCAGTCAGTCAGCTAATAAAGCGGCCCGACAAAGCTATTCAAAGCATTGCATTAAACGAACTGAGGCGCAGAAGTTTATAACTGCTCAAATATGTGCTCTGATTTGCTGTTCGTGACGCCCGGGCGCTCCCCAAACTTTCTCCCCATAATGTAGGAATTGTGTGTGCACTGTTTATTCCGAGTGGTATAGGCGGTGAACCTATTTTAGTAAATTTAGAAAATTTTAATAAAATAGACAAAAAACTTAATTTTAAATTTACGTAGGTCTTATTAGATACAGATCTAGATATAAATGCCAACATGATATCTAAGTAGTTTGGTGATTAACATCCTTGAAGCAAAGTGATTGATAAAAAGCCAAAAGCTTCTCAACTGTAAGCGCGTATAGATAGATGATAGATCCCCTCAGCGCAATCATCCCCTGCGGGACTTGCTCGTTAATTCCTTGCTAAGAAGGATTTGACAAGAAATGCCGAATGAATTTCAGCTAGGGATTGTTAACTGCTCCTTCTGCTGCTGAGATGGGCGGGCAAGATTTAACGGCTTTCGGGGGGAGGGGTGGGTGGTCGGCTATTCGGGTGCAGTACCCATTGCTGCATGAAATCTTATCCTGCCCCAGCCTCCGCCTCATCCATTGACTAAAGGATATACACAAGAAGAGAAGGTTGATATTAATTCCCAGATCCTCTAACTGGCTTGGATGGGAGAAAATCCCTTTCTTAAATCCCCGACTGATCACTGCCGCCGGTGCCTGTCAAATGGAAATAAAATTTCGATCAGACAGGGACTCGCCGCATCAATGTAACAAGAAAATATCCCCTCTATCTCCAAACCTTTGTTCCCCATTTTTTAATGCCAACCCCCACTCCTCCACAATCCGATTCTTTGTCCAACTGAGTCTTGATCGGCGCTGTCTTTGTGGGACAAGGTGGACGAGCCCAACTGACTGGCCTGACGAGCTGCATGACCAGTTCAGCGGAAACCGCCAGCCTAACAGGCAGAGTCGCCGGCGCTGTCACAGGAAAATAATTCTGAAAACTCACGCCGCTGAGCTCACATCCCGCCGACACACGTCCGTGATTGACTGAACACGGGCCGGGGTCCCGCATCAGTTTCTCTGTGACGGCGCGAGTCGCCTCGCTAAAATCTTCCGCACGCTCAGTAATCAGAGACGACTGAGAATGGGAGGGAGATGGCGCGAGAGAGAGAGAGAGAGAGAGAGAGAGAGGGGAACAAGGTTACGTCACGATCCCGAGAAGCTGTGAGGGATCGCCCCGCAGCCATTCGCTAAGCAGGATCTTTCGAAGCTGCCATCACTCTCCTTTCTTCTTCATCTTCTTCCTGTCTCCTTCGCTGTGAAGTTCGCCGTCTTACTTGTGTATTAAATAAGCTGCCCCTTCGGCCTTACAGCCTCTCTCCAGCTCTCTTCTTGTCTAGTTTGCTTCATCTCACTCTGCTGTCAGATTGAAGGAAACACAGCGAGGTGCCCCCCCCCCGCTAGCTTCCCACCGACTTCGACTGTTGTGCCCAGATTGAGCGAGAGGGAAATAGAGAGAGAGAAAAAAATGTGTGGATTGCCTCAAGATTGGGATCAAAACTAACTGAGGATTGGGATTTGGGGACCCTGGGGATCTTGATGGGAGGATAATCATGCGAGCTGTGGGATATGTGAACGGGAAATATTCGACTGAAATAGCGCCGCCTATCTGCCCGCTTTTATCTGCCTGTCTGGGCCCATCTTCATCTCTCAGTTTCTGTTGTCTACCAGTCCCCATGGTTGGGTATCTCACTTCCTTGAGCTGCTTGCCTTGGGCAAGTTAGCTTTGGGTGTCAGCTCTTTGATTGAGCCTGCAGTGACTCAGAGCCGCTGATTCTTCTCTTCTGATAGTTTTTGTTTGCCCTGCTGCTCAAAATCTGCTTTGAAAATCTGGTCGAGTTGAGGAACCGACCCAGCCTCGACCGAGCCCAAATGACGCAATCATTTTCGGGGTTTTTAAGAATGCTAATATACTGATGCCCGCCACCGCTGCGCCTGACACGTCTGGCAGCTATTTTTTTTAATCCCCTGATCCTCAGATGGGGATTATGTTCGAATTGTTTTGTTCAATATTTGCTTTGTTGGGAAAAATGATTGCGAAACAAGAATCCATAGCAGGCGTTAATTAAGACAAATTTTCAAATCCCTAATTGATGCCTCATAGAAATTGAATGGGGACCCTCTGCTCGATTTCCATAGCAGTTTCTTGCGCCAGCTGAAGATTTTCCTTTGGTAGCTTTCATTGGCAGAGCCTTCGCTTCCCCTCACAGAGAGCCCGCCAGACGCAATCTGTAGCGGCGGCGGCGGCGGCGGGTGGCTCCTTCAAAGGGCGTGAGAAAATTTCAAGAGAAAACTCGCCAGCTAACATTGGGCAAACAAGACTGAGAGAGGGGGGAAAAATTAGAGGAGATTGTGTTGAAAGACGAAATGGAGAGTCCGAGTGGGGAGATTTTGTGTGCGCGTTAGATGAGATTTTCCCGTGCCTACGCATAATAATAAAACTAATAGAGTAACAGAGTCCGTCTAACTGACTCAAACGGCAGGTACGCAGCGGGTGGGAAACCGAAAAACTGCACAACTTCCTAGTAGCCGAATCTCGCATCGGCTACATCGGCTCCTAGTAGCTGCTCCCCCGCCTGATCTGTCCGTCATTTTTGCGTATTTCAGTCTATAAGTCTGCGAGAAATTTGAAGGCAGCGGGACCTACACCTGCTGAGAAGCTGAGGCCGCAGCAGAAGAGTAGTAGAGTAGCTGTCACACGGAGAGATCTATTTCTATCTCTATTATGCCATCACATGCTATTATCCATGAGTTATTCGTGTGCTAGCAGTTGCACCCCCTGCTGTCACACCGTGGCTGTGAGATTTCCTGCCATTACGGGCTCCTCCCCTGTACCCGCCTGGGTTTCTCGCTTCAGATTGACTCACCTCGCAACAGCAACGGGTGGCTATTGTGACAATGCCTGCGAGTGATTATCCAGTGAATCAGCACCCTAATTAGCACGTACCCGAAAGCAAAAACAAGCCAAGCTAGAACAATAGATTGCAAATTTTTTTCCCCAGAATTTCAATAGAGACAGAGAGGGAGCGGCGTCCTTTCTTTGACAGAAAAAGCCAGCCAGGCCACAAGGGTGTTGGGCTACTCCGTTGGAGACATCGTTTCTGGACAGAGGCGCGCGGGGGTCCTAACTGGGTCGGTCGGCTTGCCGCCCCTTCTCCTCTTAGCTGGGAGGCTTTTGCGCTAGTTTCTGCTTTCATCGTAAAAAAAAGCACAAGCAGGCAAACGGAACTGGCCCCAATCTGTCAGTTTGTGAATTGCTGTTTTATTGATCTGAGTGCGCATCGCATGCATTCAGACTGGGGCAGTTGTCCTCTCTGTCTGAGCGATGACTCTCTCCTCCCTGATTTGGGGAGACTTGTCGGCTGACTAATTTATCTATCTATCTTACATGCTGACTGAGATTTTAGAGTGGAAAAAGTCCCATTGTAGGAAAACAATATGTAAGATGATAAGTCTTCTGTCCCTGATGAAGGAGTAAGCTCGTATAATGCTCTGAGAATCCAACCCCAATCTGAGGATTTGTGCACTGGGGACGATCAATCAATCATTTGTTTATTTATTCATTTTCGATTGAAACTGCAGCTCGGCCGCCTCACCACTTTTCATCTGTTCTGTTCGGGTCAAATTTTTCCTGCCCACAGAAAGAGTTCTCTTTCCCGTTTTTCTTCTGTATGTTCCTTGAAGTGGCTCTCAAGCTCCTGCCGCAGCGGGTCGATGGCTGCTTGCTGGCTGCATGGCGTTCTTCAGATTTCATCCACTGAAGTATCTCCGTACTTCACTGGCATGCACTTTGTTCTTACTGTATGAAGGGTTCCACAGCTTGGCTAAGTTTGTGGATGAACTGGGCGGCTAATGGGGGTGGCTAATGTGAGTGGCTAATGGGGTGGCTAATGGGGTGTCTAATAGGGTGGCTAATAGAGGTGGCTAATGGGGTGGCTAATGGGGTGTCTAATAGGGTGGCTAATAGGGTGGCTAATGAGGGTGGCTAATGGGGGTGGCTAATGGGGTGGCTAATGGGGTGGCTAATGGGGTGGCTAATGGGGTGGCTAATAGAGGTGGCTAATGGGGTGGCTAATGGGGTGTCTAATAGGGTGGCTAATAGGGTGGCTAATGAGGGTGGCTAATGGGGGTGGCTAATGGGGTGGCTAATGGGGTGGCTAATGGGGTGGCTAATAGGGTGGCTAATAGGGTGGCTAAAAGGGTGGCTAATGGGGTGGCTAAAAGGGTGGCTAATAGGGTAGCTAATTGGGTGGCTAATAGGAAGGTTAATTAGATGGTTAATAGGGTGGCGTATGTATTGGCTAAAAAAGGTGAGTAGTCCTTAATACGCTCGTATAATGGGATGAGTAAGTTTAATTACCAGCTGCGAATCCATTGACTTCTAATTTCGGAGTAAAATTATTCGGAATCTAAACAGTTCTCAAAACTGGCAATTCAAATTCCTTTAGTTTTATAGTGAAGTACTTTATGAACTACATCACAAGAATTCTTAATATTCGATTATTTCTCGGGCCGAAATTTGTTCTAAACGACTAAATGAATAACTGTCTAATCCTGATGTCCCTGATGCAGAAAGAGATACTTATAGATGAAACTGATTCATAACATCCAGTAGATTCTCTGTCAAGCAGTTTCTTTTCGATCTTGTTTCTAGGGATTGTTGCTGCAAATTTTTCGGCCGCTAGAAACAGTGAGGTAATAATGCTTAATCCATCATCTGCGCAGTAGTTGCCAACCGCACTGAGCGGCGCAGGCAATATCGAGTTTTTGTGCCAATTTTCGGTCGGATAACAATGGGATATGGATCAGCTAGGGGTCAATCATCATCAACATTGTCTAATTCCCGTAGCCCTACAACTGCCTTACCCAGGGGGAACCAAGGGATCATAAATTTATTGACAATAAGGAAGGCTCTTGTTGCCAACCAAACCGGTCAAATCTGAGAAGTTATGCGCTGGGGTAGCTGGGAGGCCAAAGGGAAGTCAGGTTTCCCAGCGGACGCCACATCTTTCCCCCGATCATGCGCAGGTGAGGAATGACTCGCATCCGGCACACACTGGCCCCCCCTCTATTTAGCCCTACAATGCTGCAAGCCACTTAGCTTGCTTCCCACCCCCTGATGAACAGAGCATGGCTGATGGATGCGGAAGTGGCGCAGCTACCTGATCAATCACAGCGGACCGCTGAACCTTGTCCTGCGGCCTCCGCAAGCAGCAGAAAGGGGGCTGAAGTTTTTTTCTCTGTTGTAGTGACAGCGCGTCTTCTGCTTATGACTGCAATTTGTACGCTCTGGGCAAACATTGCCAGCCGGTTGTGTGGGGATAGCTTACAGTCTGCCTAAATATTTCCTCATGCGGGAAAAATGTACTACGATAGGATCGGGCGAATATCTAAGTTTGGTTGTTTATTTTCACAGCAGGAAGGTTTCAGGGGGGAGAGTTTGGGACTCTGCTATAGCTTGCTGATTGAAAGACTCCGTAAGGGGAAGCGGACTCTCTGCGGTGGGGATTTTTCTGAGTGAAGTCCCTGACCACCTTGTATTCCCGACTATTTTAAACGGCATTGTGTTTGTTCCTTGTTTTATTTGCAGAATCTTTAACAGAACTTTCACTATGATTGCTGCCTCCAATTACTTCTGCGTAAAGTTCGATTAGCTCCTAGGAAGCCGTCTTACTGATTCATTGCTGATGAATAAAACTTGCTGGCGTAGGAAGATTTCGCGACTGGTTCCGAGATCTCCCCCTAAAACCCTAGGGCCCGTGGCAGCAAAACACATCCGGGACTAAATATCTTCTTCCATTTGCTGGAGCTCACGCCGGGGGGTCTCCGCAACAGTTGCTGTTGCTGCTCCAATTGTTGCTGCCTCTAGAAGCTCCGGCCTATAGCTCGGCTAGGACGAGGAGGCTGCGACCCGGTTTTCATCAAGCTTCATCGTCACCGACCCCCCACCCCCGACCAAGATAGGATTGACAAGGTTGCATCTGGTGCCACAGCTTGTAGCTTGTTGAAATTCTGCTGCGTAGCGGGGCGCCTGGGAGATAGCGGAGACTGGAGCCACCCACCGTCCCCGAAACGGCTTCATCATCTAAATGGACGCACTAGTAGGGGGCCCCCGAGGCGGAGGCGGCGCACAAGAAAGAGGAAGTGGGGGAAGGGCAGCAGCTGCCGCGGTTAGTCAAACACTTTCAGTTTGCTGTTTTACCCCGGGTTTTGTGTAAGTTTGGCGAAAAGCAACCCAGAATACACACTGCCAGCAATGATGAGGGCGAGTGTTTTTGAGGGCTGCTTGTGATTGTAAGCTATCTATCTATCTATCTATCTATCTATCTATCTATCTATCTATCTATCTATCTATCTATCTATCTATCTATCTATCTATCTATCTATCTATCTATCTATCTATCTATCTATCTATCTATCTATCTATCTATCTATCTATCTATCTATCTATCTATCTATCTATCTATCTATCTATCTATCTATCTATCTATCTATCTATCTATCTATCTATCTATCTATCTATCTATCTATCTATCTATCTATCTATCTATCTATCTATCTATCTATCTATCTATCTATCTATCTATCTATCTATCTATCTATCTATCTATCTATCTATCTATCTATCTATCTATCTATCTATCTATCTATCTATCTATCTATCTATCTATCTATCTATCTATCTATCTATCTATCTATCTATCTATCTATCTATCTATCTATCTATCTATCTATCTATCTATCTATCTATCTATCTATCTATCTATCTATCTATCTATCTATCTATCTATCTATCTATCTATCTATCTATCTATCTATCTATCTATCTATCTATCTATCTATCTATCTATCTATCTATCTATCTATCTATCTATCTATCTATCTATCTATCTATCTATCTATCTATCTATCTATCTATCTATCTATCTATCTATCTATCTATCTATCTATCTATCTATCTATCTATCTATCTATCTATCTATCTATCTATCTATCTATCTATCTATCTATCTATCTATCTATCTATCTATCTATCTATCTATCTATCTATCTATCTATCTATCTATCTATCTATCTATCTATCTATCTATCTATCTATCTATCTATCTATCTATCTATCTATCTATCTATCTATCTATCTATCTATCTATCTATCTATCTATCTATCTATCTATCTATCTATCTATCTATCTATCTATCTATCTATCTATCTATCTATCTATCTATCTATCTATCTATCTATCTATCTATCTATCTATCTATCTATCTATCTATCTATCTATCTATCTATCTATCTATCTATCTATCTATCTATCTATCTATCTATCTATCTATCTATCTATCTATCTATCTATCTATCTATCTATCTATCTATCTATCTATCTATCTATCTATCTATCTATCTATCTATCTATCTATCTATCTATCTATCTATCTATCTATCTATCTATCTATCTATCTATCTATCTATCTATCTATCTATCTATCTATCTATCTATCTATCTATCTATCTATCTATCTATCTATCTATCTATCTATCTATCTATCTATCTATCTATCTATCTATCTATCTATCTATCTATCTATCTATCTATCTATCTATCTATCTATCTATCTATCTATCTATCTATCTATCTATCTATCTATCTATCTATCTATCTATCTATCTATCTATCTATCTATCTATCTATCTATCTATCTATCTATCTATCTATCTATCTATCTATCTATCTATCTATCTATCTATCTATCTATCTATCTATCTATCTATCTATCTATCTATCTATCTATCTATCTATCTATCTATCTATCTATCTATCTATCTATCTATCTATCTATCTATCTATCTATCTATCTATCTATCTATCTATCTATCTATATCAGTTTCTATTGATCTCTATCATGGATTAAGCTGTATGATCCAAAAATCTATTATCTTTAGGCAATGTATTTTTGCCAAAACTACTCTCTCGACTGGGCCGTGACCACACTGGGAGTGTGAGCTTTTATCTGCTCAGTATTTGCCATCGCGAAGTTTGCAAAGAAACAGCAGTGGAGTCTGGAAGCAGATGGGGTTAGCCCAGTCGAGGTCAGACGCACCTCCCACCATGAGAGTCGGGGGTCAGGCCTCATGCCGAAGAGATCCAGTCTCCCCAAGCTTTTGCTTCTGGTCCATGCGACTCTCAGGTTCAAGGACCATTGAGTTTTGAAAGACTGAGGGCGAGAGCAGAAGGGGTGTTCAGCAGGCGACTCTCCTGACCTGAAGGTTCACACTTTTAATTCCCAATGCAAGTCGCTTGTTTCCACGCGGAACGTAGCCCCAGAAAAAGTTGATTGCTTTCGAAGCAACCGGCATCTCCTATGGTAGTTCGGCAACACTTGGTCTCACCTGCTGGCCCACAAAATTGATATCGCTCAGAGGAAATTCGCCTAAAGCGCAATGGACACTATTTAATCAATTAATTTAGCCTCTGCTGTGCTGTTCTAGCCACAATATTTTTTTGTTGCTTCTAGTAGAAGAAAAGAAAGAAAGAAAGGGAGACACGCAAGGGAGGCGTTCAGGTTAGACACATTTATGAAAGCCAACCCAGGCGCGCCTCACAATGGCTGGCGCAAATTTCTTCTTTTTTGGCTAATCCGCTCAGCTGCGTATTCCTTTCTCTTGTCTGCCTTTTTTTCTCTTCTGAGGACCACCCAGGCCGCGCCGGGCAAGGCCAAGCTGCTTTAACTTCTTCTTTTTAGCATCTTCACACCCGTCCCTTCCGCCAAAAACTCCGCCCAGGCTGGAAATGCCGCAACTTCCGGCTGCACTCCGCGTCCTGTGCCTCTCCGCGGTCGCGCTAGCCGCCGCTGTAGCCGCCGACAGCGACATCGCCTGCAGATTCAACGTCGACGAGGAGGTGGAGCCGGGGGCCACCTTGGACGGGCCCAACCTGTACCGCGACTGTCTGAAGCTCCGGCCGGCTGCTGGCGACCGCCTGAGCCTCGTTCAGCCCAGGGGCTTCGGGCCCGGCTGGGAGCTCGCCAAGCAACTCGTCGTGGTCGACGCCGAAGGCCGGCTTCGTCTGAATCGGTCCATCGATCGCGACAGCGAGGAGATGCACTGCGGCGACTCCGCCGAGTGCCGCAAGCCCTACACCCTGCGCCTGGAGAACTTCGACCGGCCCAGCCTGATCACCATCGCTCAGTTCGAGCTGATCATCCGGGATAAGAACGACAACGCGCCGACGTTTGTCGCTCTGCGGGCGCCGCTAGAAGTCAGCGAGAATGTCAACGGTCAGAAGCTGCTGCTGCCGGCGGTTGTTGATCGAGACGCCGGCCTCAACGGTGCGACGGTCACTCGGATTGTGAGCATCAGCGACCCCGCCAGGTGGCTGGTTGACAAGCTGGACCAGGCCGACACGAAGCAGCCGCAGCTGCTGGTTGGCCCAGGCTTAGACTATGAGCAGCTCCGCGGCTACAGCGTCACGCTGGAGGCCTGCGACCGGGCCGCTCAGCAGCGCTGCGGCAGCACCACCGTACAGGTGGGGCACTGCTTGTTAGTTTTCTTGGTTCCCGCTCTGCCTCTTGTCCATCCCGCTCTGTGACTCGTCCTTCCCGCTCTGCGACTCGTCCTTCCCGCTCTGCGACTCGTCCTTCCCGCTCTGTGACTCGTCCTTCCCGCTCTGCGACTCGTCCTTCCCGCTCTGTGACTCGTCCTTCCCGCTCTGTGACTCGTCCTTCCCGCTCTGCGACTCGTCCTTCCCGCTCTGCGACTCGTCCTTCCCGCTCTGTGACTCGTCCTTCTCGCTCTGTGACTCATCCTTCCCGCTCTGTGACTCGTCCTTGCCGCTCTGTGACTCGTCCTTGCCGCTCTGTGACTCGTCCTTCCCGCTCTGCAACTCGTCCTTCCCGCTCTGCAACTCGTCCTTCCCGCTCTGTGACTCGTCCTTCCCGCTCTGCAACTCGTCCTTCCCGCTCTGCAACTCGTCCTTCCCGCTCTGCAACTCGTCCTTCCCGCTCTGCAACTCGTCCTTCCCGCTCTGCAACTCGTCCTTCCCGCTCTCGTCCTTCCCGCTCTGTGACTCGTCCTTCCCGCTCTGCAACTCGTCCTTCCCACTCTGCGACTCGTCCTTCCCGCTCTCGTCCTTCCCGCTCTCGTCCTTCCCGCTCTCGTCCTTCCCGCTCTCGTCCTTCCCGCTCTCGTCCTTCCCGCTCTCGTCCTTCCCGCTCTGTGACTCGTCCTTCCCGCTCTGCAACTCGTCCTTCCCGCTCTGCGACTCGTCCTTCCCGCTCTGCAACTCGTCCTTCCCGCTCTGTGACTCGTCCTTCCCGCTCTGCAACTCGTCCTTCCCGCTCTGCGACTCGTCCTTCCCGCTCTGCAACTCGTCCTTCCCGCTCTGTGACTCGTCCTTCCCGCTCTGCAACTCGTCCTTCCCGCTCTGCAACTCGTCCTTCCCGCTCTCGTCCTTCCCGCTCTCGTCCTTCCCGCTCTCGTCCTTCCCGCTCTCGTCCTTCCCGCTCTCGTCCTTGCCGCTCTGTGACTCGTCCTTCCCGCTCTGTGACTCGTCCTTCCCGCTCTGCAACTCGTCCTTCCCGCTCTGCGACTCGTCCTTCCCGCTCTCGTCCTTCCCGCTCTCGTCCTTCCCGCTCTCGTCCTTCCCGCTCTGTGACTCGTCCTTCCCGCTCTGTGACTCGTCCTTCCCGCTCTGCGACTCGTTCTTCCCGCTCTACCCCTAGTCACTTCCTCTCTATCCCTTGCCCTTCCCACAGATCCGCGTACTGGACGTGAACGACAACCAGCCGAAGTTCAGCCAGGCGGAATACCACCTGCCCTCGGTGTCCGAGTCAGACTTCAAGCCTGGCCAGCGGACAATCGTCGGCCGGGTGCAGGCCACCGACGCGGACGACGGCGACAACGGCCGCCTGGTGTACTCAATCGTAACTCCCGGGCCCGAGGCATTCGACATCAACCCGAGCACTGGCGAGCTGCTGCTGGTTGGCCCGCTGAACGCCGCCGAGCAGCGCCGGATCGCCTTCAACGTTCGCGTAATGGACAATGGCGCCCGGCCTCTGGGCGACACGGCTCAAGTTCTTGTCGACGTGCTCGACGCGAATGACCACTCGCCCGAGCTGTCACTCAAAGCCCGATCGGCGGCACCATCGCTGCGCGAAGGCGTCATCAATGGCCGATTCGCGGCGCTGCGCGTCTCCGACGGCGACCTCGGTGACAACGGCCGCGTCGACTGTCGACTAGCTGATGGCGCCGACCGGTTTGTCATGCGCCTCATAGCGACAACCAGCGAGGCGAAAATCTACTCGCTGAACTCCACCCGGGTCTACGACCGCGAGGCGCTGGCGCAAGACTCGCTGACTGTCGAGTGCTGGGACCACGGCCAGCCGCAGCGGCGCGTCAACAACACCTTCGTCATCGACATCGAGGACGTCAACGAGCATTGCCCGGCTTTTCCCGACATGGTGGTCTACGACAAGCAGGTGCTCGAGCAGCGCGAAAACGAGTTCGTTGCCAAGGTGACCGCCACGGACGCCGACGCCACGGCAAACATCACCTACAGGCTGGTGGAGGAGTGCATGGACAAGGGCCACTTCCAGGTGGACGCCGTCACCGGGGTGATCAGCACCTTGGCGCCTCTGGACCGCGAGGCCATGACAACCTTTGACGGCGCCCAGCCAGTCTGCGTCCTCACCGTGGAAGCCTCGGACGGACTGCACACGAATCGCACCAGGGTGAACGTCAAAATCGTCGACGTGAACGACAATCCGCCGGAGCTCGCCGAGCCCCGGTTGCTCACCGTCAACGAGACCTTCGGCCGCGACTTCGCCGCCTACATCCCCATCGGGCAGCTGGCTTACACGGACCGGGACCAGCCGCACACGGACAATCACCGGACCAGCTTCCGGCTGCTGCGGACCCTGCGCAGCCCGCCGGGCATCAGGCTCAACTTCACCGTGGATCCCGACGGTCGGGTGTCCGCCCGCGGTGTACTCGACCGCGAGGAGGCGCCGCAGCACCTGCTGGTGGTGACGCTGAGGAACGTGGCCGGACCGCCGGTGCAGGAGACGACGGCCACCGTGACGGTGCGCCTGCGCGACGTCAACGACAATCCGCCGAAGATTTTGCGCCCGACACCGGGGCAGCAGTTCAACCTCACCGACGACCAGCCAGTGGGATCTGCCGTCACTCAGGTTCTCCAATCCTCAGATCAATTTTCCCAGCTCAAACTGGTACCCAATCTCAGCTGGATGGACTGAAGCATTGCGGGATTAAGTGCTTTGCTCTTAATTAAGGGCACAAAATTGTCTACCTAACGATTGGGCTGAAAACTCCTTTACCAGACCTAGAGAGTAAAGAAGTTTTCCAAAAAAGACTAATTGCCTAGCAACCGCCATTGACAGATCGAAGCCACAGACGCGGACGACTGCAGCCCGTCTCAAGCGGCCCTCGATTGTTTGCGACGCGGCTCGCTGCACCTTCGGCTTCGTCAGCGAGTCAGACTGTTCGACGTGGACTCGGCCAGCGGCCAGCTGCGGGTGGCCAACGCACTGGCGCCGGGGCGGCACTGGCTGAGCCTGGCCGTCTCCGACACCGGCGCTCCCAGGCCTCACACCGTGTGGCTGAACTTCACCGTGTTCGTGTCGGCGGCCAGGTCGGATCGGCTCGGCGCCGGCTGGGGCTCCGGCTACAACTGGACAGTGTTGCTGGTCATCGTGGTGGCCTCCAGCTTCATCACCGTGGTCCTGGTCGTCGCCATTGTGCTGCTGAACCGGCGGCAGCCGTGCTTCTTCGGCGCGTCGAGTAGCGCCGGCGGCGGCGGAGGCGGCGGCAGCAGCGGAGGTCATCGTCGAGGCAGAAGCAAAGGCGGCGGACGTCAAGACGTTGCAGCGGCGCCTACAACGCCAGCCTGCATGGACGGCGGCGGCAGCGGCGGCATCGGCGGCGGCGGAGGCGGCAGCACCAGCGGAAGCTTCGCCACAGACGGTGGAGGAAGCCGACGTCAGCTGTTGACGACCTTCGGACACCAGCCTGTGGACGCAGGGACGCTCCGCATTCGGGAGGTGAGTCACCATTGAGCTGCCAGATTGGATGCCATGAGTTCAGTGAGAAAGTTCGAAAATTTTGAAATCCCGAACTTTCAATACGGACGGTTCATAATGCCGAAGATTTACAAGTACAAAACCTAAAAATTCATCCAACCGAAGAAACTTAGCGCTTTTACGCACAATATTCCCACTGAAACGGGGCTTTCAAAAGTTACGAAAGCACACACACACACACACACCGTCACACTGTCCCCTGTCTTTTAAGACGAGTTTTAGCCGCGGTCATTTGGGACGCTGACCTTCCATCCCCTCCCACTTTCCTGTCCGTCCGGAGGTCCGCCGGCCCGCAGCATTCCTTCTTGCCTGTCCATTTTTGTCTTGATTCATCAAAGCCGACGGCCAGCCCGCCTATTTTAACGGACCGGGCGTTTTATGAGATTACATAACTCACGGATCTAGCACTGTTGTGCCTATTCTGAGCGGGCGCCATGCAGTCACCAACTGTGCAGGGAGAAAATTGAGAGACTCGTGAGCTGGAGGGGCGGCAGAGGTTAATTAAACCCCAGGCCGGCCAGCAGGTTGAACTGACATCAGATTCTTTCGCGATCCGCCGTTCGTTATATATAATGATGAATCTTCATTCCTCAATTATCGGATCAGAAGAACCTGAGCCGACAACCAAATCCTACTTTACTTAATCGCCACCCCATATTGAGCTATTGATAGGCCATCCGTGAACTCTCAAGGCCTTCTTCATATCCGGGTTAGCGGGCAGGTGGAGGGGATTTCTTGATTTCCCCCTGACCAGCTGCTGTTTCCAAACAGGTCAAAAATTTTTTTGCTTGCAACATTTTTAAGCCAGTTTGTATCGAATTTAAAAACCTGCTAAATTAATTAATCCTTCTTTACGTTGGCAAGCTCTATAGTTTTCTTTCTAAGCTTTGTCTGTCGGTTCGTCTTTTCTGCGAATACGAGCTAAAATTTCTTAACTTTCTGAAGGCCGCGGCCCTCAAGTAGTTCAAGATTAAGATGATTTGGGAAGGACGAAAGGCAAGTTTAAGACGAAGAGCGAAAACCGTCCTTTACATCCCGGATGTGAAATCCCGGAATTAACTTCAACGCGTCCACTACAACTTTGCGCCAAGAAGTGCCTCCCCCCGCTCGGTCAGGTCAAGTCCCTCGGGGGGTCAGGAGGCGGCACCGAGACAGGGAAAACGACGGCACGAAAAAATAACTGGCCTCATCATCAAAATAATTTTCCGCCACTTACAGCCCCGAACTTGTCCGTCCGCAGCGTCCGAGTTGCCAAGGCAGTCCCAGTGCCACGCGAAAAAGCTGCTTCCGCAGTCTTTTAATGCTCAAATTGAATTGTTTGTCACGAAGCGCTCCACTCGCTCCCCGCCCAAAGTCCCCATCTGGTTGCTCACAATTCCCCGGCAATATCCCAGCCGAGCCCATTTTGGAAGGCGGACAATTGATTTTTCTGGCTTTGGCCAACATGCAATTTCTTGCCGGAGCAGCTCCGCCCCATCGCGCTATGCAGCATCCAGCTGAGTCGGGATGGGAGTGCAAACACACTCGGGCACGCTCCCTCCTCTCGGCGTGGAGAATGGGAATAAAGTCGGCGCGAGGCTGGCGCATATTGTCTCCAAACACGGCGTTTGTTTGAACTGCTGAAGACGCACCGCCCGCTGCGAGCATCGACAACAAGAAGTTCGATTTTCAGACGGTTCTGGGCTGCACTCTGGGCCCGCCGCCTTGGCGAATGGGCTGGCGAATTGTTCGGGAAATTTTTTATATGGAAATTTCATGTTCCATCCGTGCTTGCCCAGCTCAACAACCTCGAACTGCCTCCCGACTGCTTGTTCCTTGTTTGGTCCGCGTGCTTTGAAAATGAAACAGGAAAATCTCAGTTTGATCATTGAGGATCAGAACGCATGGCTTTTTACGTGGGATAGATAGATAGATAGATAGATAGATAGATAGATAGATAGATAGATAGATAGATAGATAGATAGATAGATAGATAGATAGATAGATAGATAGATAGATAGATAGATAGATAGATAGATAGATAGATAGATAGATAGATAGATAGATAGATAGATAGATAGATAGATAGATAGATAGATAGATAGATAGATAGATAGATAGATAGATAGATAGATAGATAGATAGATAGATAGATAGATAGATAGATAGATAGATAGATAGATAGATAGATAGATAGATAGATAGATAGATAGATAGATAGATAGATAGATAGATAGATAGATAGATAGATAGATAGATAGATAGATAGATAGATAGATAGATAGATAGATAGATAGATAGATAGATAGATAGATAGATAGATAGATAGATAGATAGATAGATAGATAGATAGATAGATAGATAGATAGATAGATAGATAGATAGATAGATAGATAGATAGATAGATAGATAGATAGATAGATAGATAGATAGATAGATAGATAGATAGATAG
>CATNEM010000318.1:727500-807500 GCA_950096795.1 Macrostomum cliftonense
AAGAAGAGGTGTCCTCCCCATCAGCAACTTTCCCCAGCCAGCCAGCCCTGATTAAGGCAGCGAGGGCCCCGGCGCCACCAGCTCCGCCTTCCCCCTTCGCTTCTCCGCCGCTGCCAATCTTTCAATTCCCTTTTTGCGCAAAAAATACGATTCGAATCAATTCTCCTCGCATGAATTCAATTGCAGGCCGGTTGGCTCTTTTGTTACCAAAGTTTCTTCCCAATTTTTTTCTTGCTTTCCATTATTCTTCCTTCTCCTCCACTGCTCAACGGAAGGCGCCAGTCAACCCTCCTCCACACCACCTCCTCCTCACGCGTCCCAACTTTTGGGAGGCGTGCAGGTGAGGAGCTGGGAGCGCCCAGCGGCCGGTAGTAGAGGAGAAAAGTTACCATCGGGTTCCGTGTTTGCCTTTCCCACGCCGCTCAGCAGCGGCAAAAGCTGCAGCAGCTCCAGCAGAACCTTCGCCCCGTTGCATCTCGCGCACGTTTTTTTTAAGTCCGCCTTTCTGTGTGAAAAAAAAATTGGTCGAGAAAAATAAATGTTGAGTCACGAATCAGTGCCGGCCAAGCTGGGAAATTATTCCCTTTTTTCTATCCCCAACAGTCACCCTATAATTAATTTCTTCTCTTCCTGGTTGCCAAATTTTCTGGTTTTTTTAAAACAATTTTTCCCCAACTGAAGATCCCACCTCGAAGGTGGGGATTTGATTTTGAGGCATTGAGCGTGCGCCCCGACTTATGGACAGGGACTGGAGCTGCCTCTGCGCACCCTGTGAAGAGGGTTCTATATCCTGATATTTCCCCTTTTGGACATGTAGGAGAGTTGTAAGAGGAGTTGTAGCCTAGTGGCTAGGGCACCTGCCTTATGGCCGGAAGGTCGTGGGTTCGAGCCCCGGCCTTAGGAGACAATTTGTGCCATTGAGCAAGGCACTTAATCCCACATTTGCTTCAGTCCATCCAGCTGAGATTGGGTACCAGTTTGAGCTGGGTAAATTTATTGTGCATGTTGCGGCCCCTCCAGCCCGTCAGGACTGAGCAGCTGTACACAGCCCTCGGATGCGCCGCGCAACTAGCTGCGGCTGTGCCGTGGGCTGTACGTCTGGTCGAAAGGTCGGGTGTCAAAATTTATTACTATTTTTAATTTCAATTTTCCCCCATAATGTTTGGTAAATTGATGTTTAACATGCAGTCAATCGGCTTTTTTTAAACAATTGAATAAAGATAAAAAAGTAGCCAAAATTGCATCGAAGAAGCGTCCAAAAATTCCAAAAGTAGTTAAACTGGGCAACAATACGCATCTCTCAGCCTCTCAGCTACTAAGCAGCGACCTTGACCTCGCAGAGAGTCAGTTTGAATCGGCAGAAGTTTTGTTGAGGCGGACAATACAACAACTATAGCGCTCAAGTGTTAGCCGACTTTCTCTCTGACACCAAGGTTAAGTCGCGTTGTCCTGCTGTCCCTGCACCCAATTGTTACAGTTTGCGGCTTGACTGGTTGGCAGTGGGGATGCAGAGGTACTCACTGGCACGCAAGCTCACATTCTTGGCGCACGCACAAAAGGCACGCACATAGAGAGCCGTATAAGTTCTGAATTTTTTACCAGGGATTAATTAAATCGCATTTACAGCCTTGGTGTGAAATCCATCGCAATTAGAATGCGTTTATTGCGGACCCTGCTTGAAAGGATGAAATAGAGACTTTATTGCATGCGAATTAAAAATGTGGATAGTTGGTTCCGTGGCTTTCAAGCGGACGGAGAGAGACAGTTAGAGAGGGAGAGCGACAAGACAGGAAAGAGACAAAATTTTAAGAGAACAAGAGAGAGGAGAGAGACAAGAGAGAGGAGAGAGACAAGAGAGAGGAGAGAGACAAGAGAGAGGAGAGAGACAAGATAAAGGAGAGAGACAAGATAGAGGAGAGAGACAAGAGAGAGACAATTTGGTACGAGCGTAGTTGCAAAATTGCTGGGATTCCTGGGAAGGAAAAAATCATCCGGTATTAGACGGAAACGGCAGGCAAATTGAGTCGACTCAATCAAAGCGGAACCGCAAGAAGCCGCTATTTGTATTTCCCCAATCCCAGTTCCCCCCATGTAGAACCGGACCAGTTGCCTAATCAAAACAGGATCGATTGCTTGCCCTTCTTTCCTTGTCCAGGTGAGCTGCTAAAGCACAACCAAGTCCCGGGTACTAAGGGCGGCACTTCAGTGTAAGAGTGGAATGGAACCGGGGTCTCCCTAGAACAATCCCTAGAATATTGCTACCAGCTTAGGGTGCTTGGGATGAAATGAAAAAGCGCCTACCGGCACAGGATTCAGTTGAGCGTGTGAAGTCCGGGCCACTTTTGTTGTCTAACATCTTACATTGACTGGCCTTCTCAAAAACTCTGCCGGCTAGTTCCACCGGAAGGGGTAGGTGAGGGAGGCAGGTAGGAGAAGGGGGTGGGTAGGAGTGGTAGGCAGGTAGGGAAAAGAAGTAGGTTAGGAGAGGAAAGGAAGTAGGAGAGGAAGGGGTAGAATGATTTAGGGAGGAGAAAGAGTAGGAGAGAAAGGTCGGTGAAAGCGGTAGGGTAGATGGGGCAAGAACTTTTATACCTGCTGAGAATGTCATTTAGTTTAGAGTTTGCCACCTGCTCTCTGACCAGCTTTCCATTTTCAGCGCGACGAGTTGATGAGCTGACGACTTGCTTGCATAATATTGTGTCGCTGCTGAACCCAATTTTACAAAAAATCGAAGGCACAAGCCCCGGAAGATTTGCTGTTTAAACACAAGAAAAAATTGATTTTGAAAAAAATCGTCTCCAAGAAACCAAGAGTCAGTTTCTAACGCCTTCAATAAAATTATTCGCCTTTAGTTCGAATCAATAGACTGAGCCTGAAGTGAAAATCGATCTTATTATAATCAAGCAGAAAATGTGTTTGCGAAAGTACTGAATGAGCCTACAATGAAAGGAAGTTTTTGTCGAGGTGTATTTGGCAAAAATATTTTACGTTGAAACCAATTAAGCCTTCATACTCCCCCCCAACCCAGTTATATATGATTGCGTCCAGCAAAGCACTAGGGGCTATAATTGATTGCAAGAAAATTGCTCCTTGCGAAGTTTCCTAGCGCGCTCTCTCTCTCTCTTTAACTTTCTCGCACTTTGCCTAACCAAAAGTTTACCAGACTGATCTCAAGTGGTTCAGGCGGCCGGCTACAGTGAGAGAGTACCTACCTAGCGCAAGCATCGCGCTGTGTTAAATATGAATGATTTTTCTGCAACTTTCAACAGTCTGGGCTCTCTATAAGAAAAGACAATAGGCGGGGCCTAATCGCCCTTGCCCGACTTAGGGGGGGGGGGGGCACTCGCTGAATACACCTGAGCTGCCGACTCCGCATGTCGGACAATTTGTAGGCCGGCCGCTCTCCCCTCAGCCGCCGCCGCCGCCTCATCGCCACCTCTTGGGCTTCGCTCCTCCTCCTTCTCCCCCCGTCATCAGCCGCTGACTGCTGTTCACCTGGCTGTCCTCTCCTCGCCATTAATAATTAGCAGGCTCAGCGTTCCGATTCTCCCCTGTCTGGCTGTTTGGGATGAACAGGGCTCAGCTGGCCTGTTAGACAGCGCTGCTGGGCTGATGGGGGGGAGTGATGAGGCATAATGCGTCTTTGCAGCTGTCCCTCATGGCGCCACGGTGACCTGTCTTTCACTCCTACTCTTTCTCTGCGTGCCTGCGCTGTCGCTCTCATTGTCTCTCGGCGGCTTCTTCTGCAGGCCTCCTCGCCATGGCCGGCAATTTTTTTTGCTGCGGGAAAACTAAAAGACGTAGAAAATATTTTGCGACTAGGGTTATTTTTTCATATGTGTTCTTTAGATGTTCAATTTATTCTGTTTCTCTATTAATTCAGTCAAATTCAGCTGTAGATTAGCAATCCATTCTGTTCCTTCATCCTGTAGGCTATAGATTAGCAATCTATTCTGTTCCTTCATCCGTAGGCTATAGATTAGCAATCCATTCTGTTCCTTCATCCGTAGGCTATAGATTAGCAATCCATTGTGTTCCTTCATACGTGGGCTATAGATTAGCAATCCATTGTGTTCCTTCATCTGTGGGCTATAGATTAGCAATCCATTCTGTTCCTTCATCCGTAGGCTATAGGTTAGCAATCCATTGTGTTCCTTCATCTGTGGGCTATAGATTAGCAATCCATTGTGTTCCTTCATCCGTGGGCTATAGATTAGCAATCCATTGTGTTCCTTCATCTGTGGGCTATAGATTAGCAATCCATTGTGTTCCTTCATCTGTGGGCTATAGATTAGCAATCCATTGTGTTCCTTCATCCGTGGGCTATAGATTAGCAATCCATTGTGTTCCTTCATCCGTGGGCTATAGATAAGCAATCCATTCTGTTAAAAATGCTAATAAATTGCCGCTCTGTACCTCGCCAACAGCCTCACAACGGGTGCCATTATCAGCAGCATCCGCAGCAGCTAAACTACTCCCTGATGCCGCATCACCCAAACCTGCTGCCACCCGGAGACTACGAGGTGGCCTCAGCGGATTCCGGACACGGGGCCAGCGAGGAGGAGATTCACTCCGATCAGCAGCGTGGTAAGTTTCACCCGTTTTACTGCTTCCTGCTGGCAAAGGTAGAGGCAGAGAGTGAGGGAAGGAGGGACAGAGTGAGGGAATGAGTGATAGGGAATAAAATATAGCTAGTTAGCGAAGGAGAGAGAAAGAGAAAAGAGACATTGAGGGAGGTATGAAAAATTAAAGGGGTGCCGAGTAGTCAGCTTGCAACGAATCAGCTACCGCATGTTTCTACTATTTCTTCTCGGAGCACAAGTTAGGGCATCTTATCTGCTCGAGCCGAATCTTCTTTTACTTCTGTCTTCAAATTAAGTTTAAAATCTGCTGAAAAGTGTGTGGTTTAATTCTTCAACGATTAGCCGTTTCACCCGAGAATAAGCATCAGTGTTAGTTGCCCTTGAAAGTACCTTGAATGTTTCACACTTGTTTGTTGCAAAAGTTTGCGCTTTTTCTTTTCTTTTAACTGGACCGTTTCCTAGCCATCCCTAAGGGAGGGCAGCGGGGGAAGAAGGTGCATCCGGGGTCTGCAGGACGGCTTTCCTACTCTAGCGATATGGCTCTCATCGAATCGCATAAATTGTCCACTGGCCCGCTCCCATCTCGCTCTTCAAGTCTCCCAGGAGGGCGAGAGAGAGAGAGAGAAACAACAGGGAAGAGAGGGGAAGTGACTGAAAGATTAGGCGACAAGAAGGAGCACTGCCCGCGCTGTAAAATGTAGCTAGCTGCTTTGAATAACTCCTTTTCTTTGCCTCTCTCTAGCACCCGCCCTGTTGAAAGAAAGCGCAACAAAGTATCTTGAGCCCGACGGAAAAAGCAGCAACTTCCTATTCCCATCACTGTTGATGCATGATTTACAGCATCTAGGGGCATTAAAAGTCGGTGTTAGGTGAATCCTTGTGTGTGTGTGTGTGTGTGTGTGTGCGTGTGTGTGTCTGATGGGAGAGCAGCGGTCAGTCCTTGATGTATTTGGCTGAAGCGCTGCACTTGTTGCGCCATTCAGGGAAAGCATGTCTAACTTTATGGCTAACAGGAAGGCTCCTTGTAAGCGCCTGTTACCAAGGGCAGATGGAAAAAAACTTTTAAGGACCATTCTTTATGGCTCTGCACCGAGGGAGGGTAGAAAAAATACTTTGTAGATCTGATTTACTAGGCCTAGCTGAAAGAAGTACATTTCATTTCTGTTACTTCAAAAGCTTTTTGAGCAATTAACTGTCAAAGATCTGGAAGATTCTGTGCGCAGTGGCTGTACCAATTTTTTTACTTGATGATCTGATTCCTGAAGGTTGGCAATACAAAGGTGCCTCTCATAAAGTGCATTGACACTCTCATCTCACCTACAATCTCACTTCTGAAGCATCAGTCACACAGTCTCACTCCTGAAGCGTCAGTCACACAGTCTCACTCCTGAAGCGTCAGTCACACAGTCTCACTCCTGAAGCGTCAATCACACAGTCTCACTCCTGAAGCGTCAATCACACAGTCTCACTCCTGAAGCATCAGTCACACAGTCTCACTCCTGAAGCGTCAGTCACACAGTCTCACTCCTGAAGCATCAATCACACAGTCTCACTCCTGAAGCGTCAATCACACAGTCTCACTCCTGAAGCATCAGTCACACAGTCTCACTCCTGAAGCGTCAGTCACACAGTCTCACTCCTGAAGCATCAATCACACAGTCTCACTCCTGAAGCATCAATCACACAGTCTCACTCCTGAAGCGTCAATCACACAGTCTCACTCCTGAAGCATCAGTCACACAGTCTCACTCCTGAAGCGTCAGTCACACAGTCTCACTCCTGAAGCGTCAATCACACAGTCTCACTCCTGAAGCATCAGTCACACAGTCTCACTCATGAAGCGTCAGTAACGCAGTCTCACTCCTGAAGCATCAGTCACACAGTCTCACTCCTGAAGCGTCAGTCACACAGTCTCACTTCTGAAGCGTCAATCACACAGTCTCACTCCTGAAGCGTCAGTAACGCAGTCTCACTCCTGAAGCATAAGTCACACAGTCTCACTCCTGAAGCGTCAGTCACACAGTCTCACTTCTGAAGCATCAGTCACACAGTCTCACTCCTGAAGCGTCAGTCACACAGTCTCACTCCTGAAGTGTCAATCACACAGTCTCACTCCTGAAGCATCAGTCACACAGTCTCACTCCTGAAGCATCAGTCACACAGTCTCACTCCTGAAGCGTCAATCACACAGTCTCACTTCTGAAGCGTCAGTCACACAGTCTCACTCCTGAAGCGTCAATAACACAGTCTCACTCCTGAAGCGTCAGTCACACAGTCTCACTCCTGAAGCATCAGTCACACAGTCTCACTCCTGAAGCATCAGTCACACAGTCTCACTCCTGAAGCGTCAGTCACACAGTCTCACTCCTGAAGCATCAGTCACACAGTCTCACTCCTGAAGCGTCAGTCATACAGTCTCACTCCTGAAGCAGTAATCTAATTTGCCTACTCTCAGTAGCAAGCAAAACATTTTGTCATTCAATTGTCGATTGTTGCAGCCGCCGCCGAGCGCTTCATGACTCTTCCGGCGGCGTGCCAGGCTCGGTCCCGATCGCCGGCGTGCAACTGCATCCTTGAAGAGGATTATCCGGGCGTCCAGCTTGGCTGCCAGCACGAGCACATCCCTCTGACTGCCGCCTGCAGACAGCAGCAGTCGCCTTACTCAGCTGGTACTTTTAGCGGCGGCGGTGGTGTCGCTGGCGGTCGGTTCACGCCGACCGCAGTTTCTTCTACTTCCTCTTCGTCAGCGCATCACCAGCCGCAGCATCAGCTCGGATTCGGCGGTCCGCTGACTTTTCTAGGCGAGCCGCGTTTCGGCGACGTCTCTCTGGGCAGCGGCGGCAGCGGGCACACGGTGGACTACAGGTCGCTGAGTCGCGGCAGCGTGCTGTCGCCCATCGCTGGCAGCCGGGCCACCACGCCGCAGAGCTTCACCAACGGCGACAAGCCAAAGTCGGCCGCGGTTTAGGCGCTGAAGTTTGCAGATTCGTTCAATGCGGGACACGGTCTCATGTAATAATCGTGTAAATTAGGTCAATCATGAGTAAGCTGCTGCGCCGAAGTGGATGCAAATACTTTGGAGACAGAGAGAGGCACAGTCAGACAGACAGACAGACAGACAGACAGACAGACAGACAGACAGACAGACAGACAGACAGACAGACAGACAGACAGACAGACAGACAGACACACAGACAGACAGACAGACAGACAGACAGACAGACAGACAGACAGACAGACAGACAGACAGACAGACAGACAGACAGACAGACACACAGACAGACAGACAGACAGACAGACAGACAGACAGACAGACAGACAGACAGACAGACAGACAGACAGACAGACAGACAGACAGACAGACAGACAGACAGACAGACAGACAGACAGACAGACAGACAGACAGACAGACAGACAGACAGACAGACAGACAGACAGACAGACAGACAGACAGACAGACAGACAGACAGACAGATAGACAGACAGACAGACAGACAGACAATTGTGAGTTGTCAGCAGTCACCAGTGTCTCCAAATTATGCATTAGTTCCATTCGGTTTTATGATTATGTTTCCTATATTGTATTTTCATTGTCTTAAAGAAAGCTTGCTATGTGACGAAAAAACAATTTTGTCAAATACTGCTTTTGGGCAATAATGTGTGTAACGAGGGTCGGCCAAAACGAACGCTTGCTACTCGAAATGTATTAATAAATTATTTATTGCTTAGGCCTACTCAGCGAAAGTTTAGCCCTGCTAATGCTTCAAAACCAATGCGTCCCTAAACAGTAATAAGAAGCAAATCTGTGCAATATTATTTTGTTGTCAAACACAGAAAAACGGTTAGTATTTGTTTCGTCACAGAGCTATTCGTATTGGGCCCCCGCTTTTTAGACAACAATATTCTACCTGTACAATGCTGTCTGCATTTAAACTGTTCGAAGTGGATTGTTTGTTTCAATGTTATTTCTTTGTTCTACGTTGTTTGTTACATCGCTACATAATTTATTTATAGGGACATTAGCGTAGCAGGACTTGAATTACTTGTCCCGTACATAACTGCTCGTAAAACGCAAATCAGTAGTATCTATCGAGAATCGATGTTTTTTCTTATAAAATTGTTGCATGTCGCGATAGTTAACCTTCGATTATTTGTACACAGCGCCCACGCCGTGGAGTCAATGAAAAAATAAATTCAATGCTATATATATATTACAAAAGTGACAAAGTAAAATAGGGCTTATGAAAATACGGCTTTATCTAATTTGTTAGAAAAATTGTGAAGCAAGAACTTAAGAAGTGTGCCCTTTACATATTATTATAAATTATATATAAATTTACAATACCTTTGACTTTTTTATGAGATGCTCAAATACAATAGATCGTTTTGTTTTATGGTATCTGTCATTGGCCCAAAGATTTGCCATCCTCAAATCAAAAGTGCATTACTTGAGAGATTGATAATTAGCAAGGACAACTTGGTAACTTTCATTCTTCGTTTTTCATCGTAGAGCTAAGCCATAGACAAAATAGACAAAACAGACTTTCCTACTGCTTAGTGGTAGAAAGGTTTTGAATTGTCTATGGCCTAAACCAGATGTTGTATTTTAATGTTGGTCTGACTTGGTTCATGGACTTCTATACTTAGCATAGTATGCTAAGTATAGTATGCTAAAATAGAAGTCCATGCTTGGTTGATCTTGTATAGCTGCAAGAAAAAAATCATCTGCATAAAATGAAAACTTCACGTCATAGCAAAATGCTAACACGTAAGAAACTATGCTTATTCTAACGTAAAATTAAAAAATTTTAAAAAATAAAATTGCACTTCAGCAGGCGGCAACTTACCTGGGTAGTAGCATTTACACATGATAATGCAGTGAAACTTGCAGATTGCTGAATGGCAAAGTCGCTTCGCCTTCGAGATAATGTATAAAGTAACTCTTTGAGCCCCGAGCAGTCCATATTTACCTATCACGAGTTTACATATTCAATGGGAAAACTTATCTCCGCGCGCTCCCTGTTCCCTTGAAATTCTGATGAACTTCATTTTTGATGGCAGCGGAGTTACTTTGCAAACAATCGCACCACGCTAGTAAATGATTAAATAGAAGAAAGTGTAGTGCATTACGGGTGCAAAAGCCTAGTGGTTAGAGCAACTGTCTTTTGAATGGAAGGTCGTGGGTTCGAGCCCCAGCTTTGGGAGATAATTTGTGCCCTTGAGAAGGGCGCTTAATCCCGCCTTGCTTCGATCCACCCAGCTGAGATTAGGTACGATGCAGTGTGAGCTGGCAAAATTTAGGGCGGGTGTTGCAGCCCCTCCAACCCGTCAGCATTGAGCAGCTGTACAAAGCCTTTGCATGCGCCGAGCTAACTTCGGCTGTGCCGAGGGATGTACACTTTGAGGTCGGGTGTCTAATTTTGTTTTTCAAAAGCCTAAGTGATGGTGTACGCGATGTACGTCTAACTTGGCCATAGATAGTTATTTTCACGTGGAAAAAGTTCGTCAGCACGTATCAATTTTGTTAGACTATGCCCTCTAACTTACTGTCCCATACAGTGTGCAGTGTGTAACCTCAGATAACCTGTCAAAGTCCCTATCAAAGGCAAAAAACAAAAAATATTTTTCTTAAAATAATTTTCTTTCAAGCGGTCGACCGCGAACGGCCGGAAGCGCTTGCATTTTATTTTTGCCAGAACAGTCGGAAGAAAACAAATACTAGAATTTTGATTTTTAAATAACAAAATCTGCTGCAGAATCCAATGTACGCTGTTTTGACTACATATAATCAGAAAAATCAATATGTTCTATTAAATTGATGCTTCGCTTATTAACAAATGGAGAACGGGGAAAGAAAAAGCATGCACGCAATCGGGGTCAGAAATTCACGAGGGCACAGAAAGAGCAACAGAGAAAGCTTTAGTTAGAGATGCGAAAACCGGCTGCGCCTCAAAATGCACCATGAATGACATGTAATAAATAAACAATCTGCAAATGGTAAACATGTATAATAACAATAATATAAACTGCAACTACATGCACAACGAAGCCTATAGTGACACTACACGGCGGGAGCGACACAGGGAGGCTTCGATGATGCGGGAAAAAATTAAGAAATAAACTAGCACCAAGTTTATAAACAGGGGAGGCCGGAGGGGAGATTGGATGGGCAAGGGATCGGGTGGACCGGATTAAGCACAAGATAATAAAGAGATTTAAACAACAAATGAATCATTTAGAAATGAGTAACTGGAATTTCAAACAAACGGGTGCAACAAAAAACTGAACAGCAGTGTCAGCACAGCGGCAGCGGTACAAACGGCGGCACTAGGCAATTGGATTCGATCACGGCGCGCACGTCCTCCGGGCCGGCGGCGGCGCCGCTGTGCAACAGGCCGCACTCGGCGAACAGAGGCCAGCACTGCAGCAGCACCTGGCCGAAGCTGGCCGGCCGCCTGTCCGGGTCGGGGTGCAGCAGCAGCAGCACCAGGCTGCGGTACAACAGGCTGGCGGGCCGGACGAACAGGCGGGAGAGGCGGCGGTAGCCGGGCCCGGCCATGAAGTCGGCGTATTCGGCAACGGTGCGCGTGTAGCTGGGCGGCACAATCGGGAAGTAGTTGTGCAGCAGCCAGAAGGCCAGGCAGCCGTAGCTGAACCAGTCGGTGGCGCGGGTCACGATGCTCACCCGGTGCTCGCCAGTGCCGCCGCGGAGAATTTCGACAGGCAGGTGGAAGGTGCCCAGGCCGGCGGACAGGCAGCTCTCGGCGCGACCGTCTCGCAGAGCCAGCGCGTGGCCGAGGTCGCAGAGGCGGACGTGGCCGTTGGCGGCGATCAGCACGTTGTCGGCCTTCACGTCCAGATGCAGGAAGCCGCGCGAGTGCAGGAAGTCGATGGCGCAGCCGAGCTCAGCCAGGTAGAAGGCGGCCTCCCTCTCGACAAGCATTCGGCCGGTCTTGGCGAGGCTGCCGACCAGGTCCTGCAGGGAGCCGCCGGGCGCCAATTCGAGCAGCAGGCAGCCGAGCTCCGAGCCGGCATGGGTGAGCTGAACGCTGTCGGCTAGCCAGAGCACGAACGCGCTCCGGTAACTGTCCTCGGTGTGGCCAGCCTGCAGTCGGCGGTGCACCAGGCTCTCTTTGCGATGCGTTGACAGGCGATGAGTGCACTTTAGGGCTCGGGGCGGCAGGCACAGGCTGGTGCCATCTGGCGAGGGGCGCCGGTGCTGCACGAAGCAGAAGTACACTTGGCCGAAGTTTCCACGGCCGAGGCTGTGCGCGGGCTTGTAGACGAGCTGGCTACCGGCTGGCGCGAATGCCGGCGGAGCCTCGGCGGCGGCTGGCGACGCTGCGCCGACTCCGTTGCGAATAGCGGCGGCCAGCTTCTGCTGCTGTTGCTGCTGCTGTTGCTGAGCTGACGGGGCAGCGGGCAGCGGGCACCGCATGCGAAGATGACAAACGGACTCGAAAAATGTTGGCGGTGACCACGGACAAAGAGGCTGGCCAGCGCAGCGGTTCATCAGTTCGGCGAGCAGGCCGGAGACTCCTAGCCGGTCCGGGCAGGCCTGAGCAGCTGACGGGCCCAGTAGGCCCTGACGCAGTGCGTTAACGCGGCCGTATCGGCAGCCAGCGGCTGCGAGGGCGGCGGCGGCCGCAGCGGCAGCCGCAACGGCAGAATTCTGAACACTGCTGACACAATCGTTTCCGTCAGCTGGGCCGCCATTGTGCGTCGCGGCTATTGCTGCGGCTGCGGCTGCTGCGTTTTGACCGCCGTGGCACAAGGGCGAGGCGGCGGCAGGCACTGCCATGGCAAAATCGGACTCCTCGCCTAGACCGGAATCGTTGCTGACGGCCGCTGACCAGAGACGCAGAGCTGTCGCCGCGGCTGCTGTTGGATCGCGAGACGCAGAACCGCCGCTGCTGCCGCCACCAACTCCTCCGCTGCTTCCGCCGTGAACGGCGCCGCCACTCATTCGTCCGACATTGCCGACTGCGCCGCTGCTACCGACTGCGCCGCTTCCGACGTTGCCGCTACCGGCACCGCCGACTATGCAGCCGCTGCCGCCGCAGCCACCGTTGCTGCCACAGACGCCACTGACGCCGCTTTCACCGCCACTGCCGACTCCGATGGCAGCGCCAGTTCCGCCGCTGTTGCCGCCGACGCCTGCAGATGTTCCGCCGTTTCGTCCTCGCCTTGCGCCGATAACACTCATTGAAGCAAACATTTCTGAGAATGCACTGTCTGCGAGCATCGCCTGGGTCTATCACACATAAAACAAAGGTCCTAGCTACACACTAGTAAAAAATACCAGTTTCTTGTTCAAAACTTCAAAATCAAAACTAACACCGACTGCTAGGGAGAAAATCTAGCACTTCAGAACGACCCTTTTGTGGCCATTCTGGCCGGGACTCCAATCTAGTGAATATATAGAGTTAAGAGGGACGCCACCCACCACCCCCTCAAAATCAAATTCAACAATTGGGGCCTTCTGTCCCCCTTCTTTCCGGCGTGCGCCTGATAGAGGCTTAAAACTTTGGGGGTGGGTGGCGTAGACTTGGGGTTGAACGGTTGAACATTGAACGGGACCCGACTGGGGGGGTAGGGTTTGGCATGGGGCAGAGTTTGGGGTGGGGTTAACTTGGCCATCGTGCTACCGCTAAGCTCAAGCCAGGCCCCAATTTGGAGTTTTCAACACGCTCAATGTTCAGTGTTGACCTATTTTAGCGCACTTGTCTGCGTGTAGGGGGCTGGATAGAAATTGTCTGCTCTCTCTAAACTGAGGGGTGTGTTTGTGGAGCCGCTTTGACTGAGTTCAACAGTCCGGCGTTACGTAATGAACTCCACAATACGCGCCTGAACAACTGGAAGGCACACAATTTTCTGTTATCTGCTCGGTTATAGATTGGACTCAAGTTTGAAAATCTCGGATCATTTTTGTACATGCATTTTAGATCTATGCATCTGTGCGAATCATTAAAATGACTTTATTGATTTGGGGTCGTTTATTAAATCTTACAATTCATGAATTCATAAATGTTTTTTAATAATAGTAATCTGAGAAGCCTTTTTAAATTCTGCAGATCTTATTTGATCATTAGACCTTCATTTAAATACTCGTACAGCTGATTCTTGAAATGGGGATCGATTAGATTTCGGATTAGATTCGAAAATATTGAACAAACTGAATCCACAATTATCTTTCAGTCTTTGAAAGAATCAACTGGTCTACTAGATTGAACTTTGCAACCTTTGAACCTTGAATTATGCTTGTCGGCCAATTCAAAAGCGTAAATATGATTGTTAAGCCGGTGAAGCTAAACAGCTACAAGTTACACGATGTTTTTAGATTGATGCCCGTGGCACCTCGAAAACTAAAATGAAAGTGCAAATTTAACTGGTGAACCCTGTTCCGGAGGCTAATGGATCCCTGGATCTGTCAAAGGACTTATAACGAGTTCGTAATAATGTTGTTAAGTGTGATACCATTAAAGTTTAACAAACACAAACATTTGTTATGCAGAGGCATTCAGTCGGTTGCCAGGTGCTACGCATTGCTGGCTTTCATTTTATTGTATTATTTGTAAGTTAGCGGTAGTTCAGGTGAAACCAAATTGCCCTTGAGTAAGAGTCAAGTCAAAGTTAAATCAGCCATATTGAGCCACAAGTGACGGCACGTGTGTGTGTGCGTGTGTGTAACCTTAGGTACGCGACCTCGAGTCGCTCAGCTCCGCTTCAAACACTCAACTCCGCTTTGAAGACCCTAAAACCTACTACTGTTGAAATCTATGATTTTTTAGCAAGCCTCTTGAGGATTTTCTCACACTTTTTAGGTCATAAGTTGAGTCAGAATTCTCAGCTCAGTAATGGATCACCCTTCTCAAGTTAGCAATGAGCCAAACTTCTTAGGTCAGTTGTGGCTCATACTTATCGGGTCAGTATTGAGTAATTAGTATTGGGTCACGCATCTTGATTCCGGGCAGACAATTAGGTCAGTGTGCATTTTGTTTCCACAGAGCCAAGCATCGGGCCCAACCGGGCAGTCAAGGTCACAGCAGGAACCTGGTGGCCAGGGCAGCAGCCAGTATCAGGCACAGCACCAACAGTACCGCCAGCTTGCCTGCGACAGTCCGGCGCCAGCGTCGACGAAGCCAGACATCACCGACGCCGCCAGCATCGGCCGAGTTCAGCAGCGGCAGGCGCTCCGATTCACCGACGGCTCGATCTCGCGCTCGCTCGACCTCGGCGCGCCAGTCGAGCAGACAGAAAGTGAAGGCCAGCAGGAGGCCAGCCTCGGCTGTGAGGCCGAGCAGCAGGCCGAGCCACAGGCCGGGGATGCCCCATCCGGCTGACAGGGCGAGCGGCACGCCGATGGGCAGAGCCAGAGCGTAGAAACCGACAAAGTTGACGAGGGCACCGGCGGCTTGACGACCGCAGCCTCGCAAAGCGCCACCAGAGACCGCCTGTTTTTTGATAGACAGAAGAATTTGTATTTGTTGAGTTCCCTAATGATCATAAGTGAAAGTAAAAAGCATAGAAAAAGAGCATTTGCCAGTGATTGCATGTAACACATGCACTTCGAGAGGCAGACTTACAGACAGTCCATCGGAAAGTTGAAATGCCGCCATCAGAGGCAATACCCTAGTCACGTGATCGCGAACGTCCTGACTAGCGGTGAACAGAACCGGCAGATGGAAACGCAGTAGTACAATGACGCCGGCAGATAGACTGGCTGATACCACTTTAGAAAGAAATTAGTTAATGATTTTTTATAATTTACGAGTTTCGGTGCAAAGCCATAAAATGCAAACTAAAGTTATACAGAGAGACAGGCAGCGCTCAATTTGTCAATCACAATCTCGTTGGAGTCTGCAGGTCTAGCCAAATCAGAAACTTAACAGGGAAGAACCATTGCTAGCTAATGAGCAGCGTCAAAAAGGGCTATAAGGCCATTTAACAGCGTTAAGGGGGGTCAAAAAACGCAGTACCTAGGTTAGAGACACTTCTAGCCAATCAATGAAGCCCAAAGAAGACAAAAATTCTACCAGCCAATCAGCGTCCTCACCAACCATGACCAGGCCGGCTTTGTAGGCCAGCTTCGCCCGGCTGGCGTGTCCGGCTCCCAGCTCCTGGCCGACGCGAATGTTCACCGCGATGGATAGGCCGAGTGGAATCTGGATAAATAGGTGGTTAATAAACGATCATGACACTCTCTCGGAGGGTCGCTTTCATACACCGAAACTTATAAAGCTTAGCTTTATATAGCTTTTCGGCGTTGTGAAGTTTCTGTGTTATGAAGTTTCGGTGCTATGAAGTTTCTGTGTTATGAAGTTTCGGTGCTATGAAGTTTCGGTGTTATGAAGTTTCGGTGCTATGAAGTTTCGGTGCTATGAAGTTTCGGTGCTATGAAGTTTCGGTGCTATGAAGTTTCGGTGTTATGAAGTTTCGGTGTTATGAAATTTGTTGTGAAACCCCCCCTCTCGGATACTGGCGGATGCACATCGCTTACTGACCATGTAAGTCCAGACCTCTAGCTGGAACAGCACTCCCTGAGCACCCAGCTGAGAGTCGGAGATGAGTCCAGCCAACAGTGTGGCAATCTCGAAGCTCCATTCTTCAAGAGCGACCAGAGCGATGCCAGCCAGGCCGAGGCGGACAAAGCCAATCCAATTGGTCAGGGCCTGGCGTCTGAAGCCGGGCCAGGTGTCCCTATAGATGCCGGACATAAGCACGTAGGCCAGCAGTAGGCCAAGCATCAGGCCTAACGAAGCCGCCTGACAGACAGCGGACGCCCGGTAGCCCAGACCGTACCAGTAGATGAGCGCGTACTGCGAGGCGGCATTGAAGGCGTTGCCAAGCATGGCGCACAGCATTGGCGGCAGCACTAGATTCTGATTTTGTAGGTAGCGCGACAGAACCAGAAAGTTGAAGTCGAACTGAAACACCGAGCAGCAGAAGTTCAAACTAAGCTACTGATAGTAGAAATGTTGGAAAGTTTTAGTATATAACAAACATACGAAGAAACCAGGTAAAAATATCAACAAATAGTCGGTAGCTTTGGCGGCAATAGGTCTCTCTTGGCCGATTAGAATAAGCAGTTTTTCTATGTTTAGCATGACGGCAAAAATGGGCACCAATGAAGCGTTCATTATTAGTAGGCCTGAAAAGTTTGGCCACTTCGTTTTTAATATGTTCGAAATCTTCGATGATCACTAAATAAACCATTTCTGGGAAAACTAAGGTATCTGAAATTGTTTTGAATTAGATAATTCTCGGGTGGGATACTTCTCAGATGAGATAATTCTAGGATGGGATACTTCTTGTATGGGATACATCTCGAATTATTACTTCTTGGATGGGATATTTTTACTTAGGCCAAGATTTTTCTAGCCTAGAATATGGCTAGTGATGGGATCTTTCTACGATATCAAATATCGAATACGAGAGTAATGCAGAAAAATATGATTGAACCCGAGCAGTGTATACTTCTCTGCAGGTGGATGCCGACTCGTTTCTTGTTCGGACCGCCGAATGTTTGGGAGAAGAAGGTGTCGCAGGCGGTCGACATGCCCACTCCGATCCCGATGCCGGCCACGTTTATTAGCTGTGGGATTTCGTCGGAATTTTCAATTCAGTCACGTCTACAAGCATTTTAGAAACGCATACAAACGTCTGACAATCATTTCAGAGACCTGCACTGAACACATCTGATGCATCTATAGACAAATCCGCAAGACATCTACAGATCTATTGACACATCTGACAATCACTATCTGACCCCAGTAATTTCATGAATTTACTCGATCCCATAATTCAGTTAGGGTAATATTAAAATATCTTTGTTTGAAATAGCACCGCTGAACAGCTGATTTCGGTGTCATCTCACACTACAGGCCAGCGTTGCGGCGTCCAGATCCTCCTTGGACAGATGGCCGCACATGGCCAGGCTGACTGACTGCAGCAGGAACTGCAGCAAGGTGGTGACGACCGCTGGCCAAGCGAGTTGCCACAGTCTGCCCAGCTCCGAACGAAGACTCAACGAATTAGGCGAAAAATTATCGTCATTGCCGTCGTCAGCTTGGCTCAGTTGTTGCATGCTTGCGATCGGTGACTTGTTTGGCTCCGCGGGTCAGTGAAATTTCTTGCCGCTTTTCTTGCAACCGAATTTAACCTGGTCACGAAGGGGCCGAGTCTCGATCTCGATGTCCTGACCTTGACAAGATAATTGCTGAGGTCCATGCTCCTGCCGGCAGCTATTCGAGCTGCCGAATTTTGCTAAGCCCGTGAAATTTTACCTCGGCAAATTCGTTGGGTGCGGATTAAACCGGCTAGATCAATTTCTTCCTATCAAATAATCATAATTAGGGTTGTTAAGACGGGCTGCTTGTGATATGCTCGGAGCTGCATACTGCATTTCCAGAATGGCCTCAAAGTATTAACCTACCTAACCAATTTTGCCAACTATGCATTAAAGACAGTAGTTTTTGAGGATATAAGACTATTTCAATAATATAAAAAATCGTCTTCTCTACTATCAGTAGTGTTTGTTATTGTATCGAAGCGTGAAAGCTAGTTAAGAGAGGAAGCACGCCATTTGCCTGCGGGCATTTTGCCGGCCGACGTTTGTTGTTAACTGCAGTTTGCACTCGGTACATTTATAGTATTGCTCATGTATGTGTGAATGCGTATGTTAATACATTTATAAAATACATGTTCAGCACTTATCTACCTAATAAACTTAGACTAAAGTACAATGTACGAGCTGAAGCTGTAGTTATAGTGAGCTATAATAATAATTCTAAGCAGCTAGAGTAACGTTCTTTAGAAGAAATATGAAAATTAAGCAATTTATGACGCAAACCATGTTAATCGAGGGAGTGTAAAACTTAATAATTACCACTCGGCACGCCATCATTCCACCGATCTTTCTTATGATCTCTGTCATTTAGTGCCGAATGAACCCATGAAAAAATAACGAATTTCAAAACATTCTGTGCCCAAATACATGTTAGCTTAACAATGGTAAATCCATGGACCACTTGGAGTGAATTTTTCACCTTTCAGCACTAAAGGCGATTCACTTGAAGCAGGTAGAAATGTAATCTCTCAGTATGATGTTCCTATTTTCTTGCTCCTTTGATCTATTAAGGCTTGATTGGCAAATAAATTACCCTTAAATCAATTTTTATGTCGCTTGCGTGAGTAAGTTGACGAACTTCAATTTCCTGCATGACAAATAGTCGGTATGTACTTTTAAAGGATACGAAAGTTCTTGACTTTGTAAAAAAGATGAAAAATTGATAAAATATCAATCAGCAATCAGATACTTAATTGATCGAAAGATCAAGAAAATAGTAGCTTCATAGTGAAAGATGGATTTTCTACCCGTTCCAGTTAAGTTAAACAACGCAGCGACTGTTTTTGTGTGAAAAACGTTAAAAATTCCTATCTCGGTAGTGCATTTTTGAAAAAGTGTGCAGCTATATTTCTACCAACTGAAGTGTCCCCTCGTTCTACTTCAAGTGGTTCTTAAGTAAATTATGCATTTCACTGACAGTACATCTAGAAAATATTTATAAGTTAGTTGGCATAAAATTCCGGCGGGCAGACAGACAGACAGACAGACAGACAGGCAGACAGACAGACAGACAGACAGACAGACAGACAGACAGACAGTCAGACAGACAGACAGACAGACAGACAGACAGACAGACAGACAGACAGACAGACAGACAGACAGACAGACAGACAGACAGACAGACAGACAGACAGACAGACAGACAGACAGACAGACAGACAGACAGCAGAATGATTTGAATATTTTTGAAACCAGGACTGTGAAGATTCGAGATAGAAAAGTTCCAGTCCCCATGTAGCCTTGAGAAACGAAAGAAACGAACAATCTACTACAATCTACGAGTACATATGGATTATTGCAAAGTTTAGGTGGAAGTACCACATTTAGTCCCGTTTTCCTCAAAATTCTTATTCGATTTTCTTTCTTTTCGATAATTTTTTCTGCTTTTTCGTCACTTTGTTAAGCAAATAGTCAAAGCAGAATACGAAAACTTGCTAAACCACAGTGACAAGGCAGAATAAAATATTTAAGTTTTCGTGAGAGCGTGACTGTTCCGTCTTGATTTTGCTCAGTTTCTGCGAGTTCACTAATGCGTATATTTATAATAAATTGCAATACAATAGCCAGTTCCTTTCGCGACACTCGGGAAAGCATTGTATTTTATTCTCTGCTAAATAGTTTGGAGAGAGGCGATCATATTTTATTGCTCTTTTCATCTGCGCCGCTGTTATTTTCTCATTATTTTCTTATTTTTGTTGCTTTTTTGTGGCCTCTGGCCTTTTTGGTAGGGCCATTTCTTTTCGATTGAAACAGTGTCTCCATCTATCTATTTTTTGTTGCATTAATCCAGTCTACCTAGCTAAATGAAGGAAAAAACGAAGAAAAGTGTGTGTGTGTGTGTGTGTGTGTGTGTGCATGTGTGTGCGTGGAGCATGCTGCGGCATGTCAAATGAGGGACTCGTCAGCGGCGACACCACACCGTCACACTCCGCCCCGGTGAGTCACGCCCAAAAAAACGAGCCTCGCTTCGATGCATTCATTCTTCTAAAAGCGAAAGACTTAGACAAGAAAATGCGAAAGAAAATAGATAAGAAACGTGAAGCTAATAAGAGTGGCTCGGAGGCGACAGGGGTGTTTAGGATAATAATGGAACAATAGGAGGGCTTGGTTTTTTCTACCTATATAATTTTGTGGCTCAAAAAACATGGTTTGTTTATTTAGGCGAGTATAGTGCATTGAGGAGAGGCCACTGTTGGGGGGGTTGCAGCAGGCACAGCGTGGGTTCTTGGAGGCTCACAGGTGACTGTCATGCAGGTAGCCAAGAGTATGAATAGTTTTTGCGTCAATTGCGCGCCCAGTCATGTGATGCAGCGTCAGATTTTCGTCATTTCTTTTTTCTGAAACTGAAAATCAGCTATTTCGGAAGGCAATATATAGATCAAACCCTGTACGAGTAAAAGTTCGGCAGTACTGTGGCAAACTCGAAATCGGGTATATTAAGCTTCCGTTTATGACGGTCCGACTTAATTGCACACACACTGTTAGAGGCTCGAGAAAGTTTCACCGATAATTTCACCGAAATTCTTCACGTAGTGCGCAGTAGCTAAGTGGCTTGACGCCTTTCCCGGGCCGACTTTCAATCGTTTCAGGATTTCTATTTTCGCAATAAGCTTTTGATCAACGGCGATTTTAAGTGTAATTCTAATTATAAAATTCAAACAGCAATCGAATCACCTGATGCAGACGGGGGAGAGGGGGGGACGGAAGATTCGTCTGAGAACTGGGCTCGATACGTGTGAGTACGCCTTTATTGTCCATTTAGTCTTCTTCTAGAAGGAGCAGAAAATAGAAGCAGAAAATATAACACCCTCGCTACGATTGGCTGCCGTCAATGGCAACGCAGAGCGTCGGTGAGAATTCCACGCCGAGTGCGCACCCGCCCTGAGTGGCTCGCCTTGGGAATTGCGCACGAAATAAATATTCTTAAATAACAGGGGACTGAGACAGGCAAGCACACCGGCGGTTGGACCATCAGGAGCATAGTCAGATTGCATTGAAATGCTTTCACAGGCGGATCTTCACCGACTGTCGAATCCTCGATTCAGTCGGCTGCTGCAGGACGCCGGATTTGATCCGCTGGAGGAGCTGCCGCAGGAGCAGCAAGCGGACTTTTATCCTACCTGCAAGTACATTAACGGTGCGTTGGGAACGCAAAGCTTTTGCTCTTTCTTGGTATCATTTTTCTTGATGGGTTAAATAAGTAATAAGTTCTTAAGGAATAAGAAAAGGTACGCGAGTTTCTAAAGGGCATGGCTATTGCAACTATGGTACTTACAGATATGGCACGTTTAAAAGTGTCACTAAATGACAGGAGCCGGAGTAGAAGTGGCACTGAAACGCAAGGGACTTAGTAGAAGCGGCATTGAAGAATAGGGAACCGTGTAGAAGCGGCACTGAAGAATAGGGAACCGTGTAGAAGCGGCACTGAAGAATAGGGAACCGTGTAGAAGCGGCATTGAAGAATAGGGAACCGTGTAGAAATGGCACTGAAGAATAGGGAACCGTGTAGAAGCGACACTGAAGAATAGGGAACCGTGTAGAAATGGCACTGAAGAATAGGGAACCGTGCAGAAGCGACACTGAAGAATAGGGGGCCGTGTAGGAGTGACAATGAATAATAGGGGGCCGTGTAGGAGTGACAATGAATAATAGGGGGCCGAGTAGAAGTAGAACTGATGTGCAGAGGTCCTGGAGCAGTGAAATTCAATGCCATTAGCCAAGTTATGCATGGGAGGATTATGGCAATGGAGCATGGTAGCCTTAAATGATCGCACCTTTTGTTCCATGTAAATCAATAAACTTTCCTAATGTTCAACGGCCTCCAATAACTGGCAGATTCTGAGCTAAAAAAAATAAAAAAAGCGCAGGAAAAAAGTTGGTGATTCACCTCTGTCTGCTCAAGGTACACAGTCGCGCTCAGACAGTGTTGCTGATGACAGGAACTCAAACACACTCTCGGGGTTGCCCCCTCCACCCTGTCTGCAGTCTGTTTTTTCTCTGTCTGTTTTTAGCTAATCGCGTCTATTCCTCTTATAACTTAATCTGCTGTTTTGTGTCCTGTTAAACAATGTTCTCAATGCTAACACCCCTTCGATATTTCACGTTGCTGAAAAAACGTGCCGTACTGTGACTCTCAGGCGTCAGTCTTTCGCTTGTTTGTTTTTCTCTGTCCGTCTGTCTGGCAAGTAAATTTCCTCTCTTAACTGGACCACACAGGGCACACTTGTCGGAGGCTGAGCGAATGTTTTCACCGTTTGCCATTGCCATTGCTTGAAAGCAATGGCAATGGAAAGAAAGGGATTTTCTGCTTTGTTACAACAACAACAACAACAAAGTACGCTGTCAGATGGAAAATCAGAACTTTTAAATACTATAGCTTTGAGAATTTGATTATTAAGAATGCCTGCCCTGTCCAGCCAGATAGCAGACCTAGGAATTTTTCACGAGGTGCCAACAACTCAACCCATGATACTTCAGGTGGTCCACAACCCTCACAGTAGATATTTAAAACGGCCCACTACTCCTCACCCATGACTCGTACTTCGGGTAGCGCCACTACCCTCACACATGATACTTCGGGTAGCGCCACTACCCTCACACATGATACTTCGGGTAGCGCCACTACCCTCACACATGATACTTCGGGTAGCGCCACTACCCTCACACATGATACTTCGGGTAGCGCCACTACCCTCACACATGATACTTCGGGTAGCGCCACTACCCTCACACATGATACTTCGGGTAGCGCCACTACCCTCACACATGATACTTCGGGTAGCGCCACTACCCTCACACATGATACTTCGGGTAGCGCCACTACCCTCACACATGATACTTCGGGTAGCGCCACTACCCTCACACATGATACTTCGGGTAGCGCCACTACCCTCACACATGATACTTCGGGTAGCGCCACTACCCTCACACATGATACTTCGGGTAGCGCCACTACCCTCACACATGACACGGAAGGTGGTGCGGCACCAAATCCAACAAGATCCTCAATATATAGCTTTTTTCATGCTATCTCAGCCTAGGGACATCCAAACTCAGCCAGCCCCATTCCGCAATGCGTTTTTTGGCTCGAGCTAGTCGAGTTTTACCATAGACATGCTTCTTAAGGCCATGCTATCTCAGCCTGAGACATGCAATCTCAGCCAAAATAGATTTCAATTGCAAACAGATCTCAATGCTATCATTTATGTAACGTGACATGAAATGGCAACAAACAGCAATGAATGAACGCAGCAAGAAAAGTCAGTAAGGGTACGCAACAACGGACAAAGTCAGTAAGACGCTCAGTGCTCAGCCTAGTTGAAAGGCTGCTCTGCGATGCACTGCGGGAAGTTCCGATTGCAGTGAATCTCCTATCTGGCCATCTTTAGCGGCGTCACAGCATCTAGCGCGACTCGGCCCACTCGCTCCAAGAGAATGAGGCGCCAAGCTTCGCAGGTGACCCCATCGGGTCGGCCACCAGCCTCCTCCACCAGTGCAGGGTCAGCTAGCTGCAGCTTGATCGAGGCCTTCACTGCGCTGTGGGCCATTTCGCAGGGGTTTAGAAAAGGTGAGTAGGCGGGCAACAGATGAAGCTCAAACTGGTGGCGATGCTGCTCCGGCACTGCCACAGGTGAAAGGTGGGGCCATCGCAGACAATGACGACTCTGGCATTGCCGATCTGCGGGACAACTTGTTCAACAAGGTCGTTGACGAAGTGCTGGAATCTCTCCTTCGTCTGGCCTCCCCTGAAAAACTCGCTCTTCACCAGCCCCAAAGCGGAAGACACGGCCAGGCAGATCGAGAGATTTGGACCCCTCTGGGTCGGGCATCGGCGCCTCACTGGCTGACCCCGTCATGACCACTCTTGCGATCTGCGAGTCCACAGGTTGTAACCCGTTTCGTCGATGTAGATGACCACCGTGTTCTGTTGCAGTTCGGTCATGAGCAGCGCGTACTCGCGTCTCTTCTCGATCACCCCTGCGAGTTTGCGCTCAGTCGGATGTCAGTGTTCTTGGTGGCGATCTTGAACGTGTACAAAGCCCCTTCCAAGGCTCTGGCCAGTGTCTTGATGGTGACAGGCGGCTTGTTGGGAAGCTGGGCACTCAGCTTCGTGCGCAATGCTTTCAGCGTCGCTAGGCGGTTCGCATCCACGAAAGCAATAAGCGCCTGGCGCATCTCCTCATCGAACTTGCATGAGCCAATCTTTCTTCCCCCTCGCGGGAGGGCATCCACCCGGCCCGTTGCTTCATAAACCCTGACGATATGCCGAGCTGTCTTCAGATTCATGCGAAGAACTTTGGCGACCACACGTAGGTCCTGACCTTCCGTCCACGCAGCAATCAGTCGTCTTCTGTCTTCGTCGGTTGTTGCTTTCATTCTGTTTCATTTGCTTCGATCACAAACTAAGCCACAGACAGCTTGACATAGAATCTGAAAAGTGGCTGAGATTGCAGGTCCCAGGCTGAGATAGCATGGCCCTAAGAAGCATGTCTATGGTAAAACTTGACTGGCTTGCGTAAAAAATCGCACTGTCGAGATGGGCTGGCTGAGTTTGGATGTCTCTAGGCTGAGATAGCATGACAAAAGCTATATTTAAGAAAACTCTTTAAACATCAAAAAGTAAACTTTTAGATAAACCTAGGCTATACTACTGGTGACAGTAGCAAAGCGAGAATCCAAAGTCCATATCGTGTCTCCTTTACTCTACTGGAGGTGTCAATTGGCGAAAAGTAGTGGCAGACAAAAGAAACCGGTTCCTTTCTGCAATGCTTCCAGAAGCGATCGCCATCTGCCAGTGGCTGGACAAGACGGGCACTGCGGACAGACAGCTGCAGCATCAGCCGCTTCGGCGGCAACAGTGTAAGAACCGATGCCATTGCTGCTTTTAGGAGGGGGCAGCCGCATGCAGGCTGTACTTTTAACTGCGCAACAGTGGCGGCATTCCTTAAATTCGGTCTTGTCTTCTTTCCACCGGACAGAAAGCAGTCAACAGCTGCTTTGCATCTTGGGATGCATTGCCATTGCATCTAAGGAAATTTCCTTTTTCTAAATTTCAGACACTGCACCCTCCGGTGCTGGTCTTGTGGATCCGGGACTCGTTGAAGTGTATGTGCTGCAATGCGGCCTCTGACCGGTTTTTAATCAAAATATCTGATTAGGCACCACTGCCACTGACCTAACTAAAATTATTATGCTGTCTCTGCTTGTCTGTCTCTCTGTCTGTCTCTGTCTGTCTGTCTGCCTGTCTGTCTGTCTGTCTGTCTGTCCGTCTCTGTCTGTCTGTCTGTCTGTCTGTCTGTCTGTCAGTCTGTCTATCTGTCTGTGTGTCTGTCTGTCTGTCTGTCTGTCTGTCTGTCTGTCTGTCTGTCTGTCTGTCTGTCCGTCTGTGTGTTTGTCAGTCTGTCTGTCTGTCTGCCTGTTTGTCTGTCTGTCTGTCTGTCTGTCTGTCTGTCTGTCTGTCTGTCTGTCTGTCTGTCTGTCTGTCTGTCTGTCTGTCTGTCTGTCTGTCTGTCTGTCTGTCTGTCTGTCTGTCTGTCTGTCTGTCTGTCTGTCTGTCTGTCTGTCTGCAAGCCCCTGTCTTCAACCCAGGCTCCAGTCAAATCTCTACTTCTTTAAACAGTCGCGTCCGCCGACTCGCCGAGCTCACAGCGATCATCCGTCAGCACCTGCTGACAGTCCACACGTCTTCTGATAAGGAGGTCGCGAAGACCTCCGGACGCCGACGACCAGTCTCGGGACTTTGGTCGCTCTGTCCGTGTCATCAGCAGGCAGACTTCGCAGACAAGGGCGCCGTGGCTTCCACCGTCGACGCGGGAGCCGCTGTCCCGCTGGAGCCTGACGAACTGGCCGGCGCGCTGGTGAGCGGAAGACGGGGTTTGGATTAAACTGGATAATCAGCCTCCCCCAGACTGCACAACTCAGTGCGAAGTATTACAGCTTCCTTATCCCGTGGGATTCAGCAATCCATACGGCAAATTAGTTTATCGACACAGTTGTTGGATGTGGTCCAACGAGGGAGGGGAGGGGTACTTTTTTCTGCTTCGCTAAAAGAGAATGTTGCGCGATGAAATGGGATGAGGGAGGAGGAGGAGCTGTGAGGCAAACCAAACTCCTAGGGATTGGGCGTTGGGCGCTAATGGAGGATATGGCGGCACTGATGGAGATGAATTGGCGAGTAGTTTTGCACTCTAATAATAGCAGAGTTTTGTGCGCATTACAGAATGCGTATTAGTTCACAGAATCGCTGATTGCTCATGAATACGGGGTTGGAATTAGCCAGTGTGCGTGATCGCGGGTGTGCATGCCCGATGGCCTCCCGTACCAATTGCACTTTTAGGCTCTTGCCCCCATCATCTCCTCTATTCCCTCCGCCTCTCGCAGCAGTCGCACACTCTCTGCCCCTTCACTCAGCCCCGCTGGTTCAGCGCTTTTCCTGGCGCGCCCGTTACAGAATTGGCCGAACAAAAAAAAATTTTTGCCCAGCCACTCGATCAAGAAGGGGGCGAACGGTAGCGGGGCGGCTTTATAAGCCTGGACAGACTGGGATGGGACCCGGTCTGGGATGGGGAGAGCACACACTGGCCGGGCTGGCTGTATCCCCACCCTGTACTAAGAAGTCCTCGGCAGGGCGTGTCGCTAAGGCCGCTATATTTAGCTCAGCTGCCGGCCCACACCGTCGACTGTCTCTGAGAGGCTATCGAGTCGGCTCCACGATCTCCGCTGCTGCAGCTGCTACAAGGAAGGACAATACTATTTTTATACTCTTATTAAGTAAGCATTAATTTAACGTTACGTGTGTCATCGGTTGAAAGTAGTTCGTCTTAGAACTATTTCTGTCTCCCTGTTCTCCTCCTGTTCCTTTTACCCTTCTGCTCAAGCTTCTTGAAACCTTTAACATTCGGCAATGAATACAAATCATAGGATTTTTGGGATAACTGTTTATGCTCTATCGTGCTCATAAGATTTTTACCATGAAGGCTGATACGAAAACTACTAACAGTAGCTCTAACAGAGCAAAGATTTAGCATTTGGATGAGCTGGACAACTGTTTCCCTGAAAAGGTACCAGGAGCCAATTCAATAAGGTTTTACGGCATGGGCAAGCTGGGGTTCCAGATAGCTGGCCTATAGATGGTCAATTTGATCATTGGCTTAGGTCCACCAAAGCCAAATGGAAAACTAAAATTTAGCCCAAGTTTGCATCAGATTTCTAGCGAATTGAGATGCAGCACTCCCCTGGCATCTGCGATTCTGCGCACACCCGCCGGTGCTGTGTCACTCAAGGCGTTACAAAGTTTCGTGCTTTTCGAACTGGCGACAAGCAAACAGCCAAGCAAGTTTCTTTTTCGTGTACAAATTAACCCCCGTGAAAACGTCTATTTATCCAAGCTTTGCCAAGTTCTTATCTTCTGGTCTTTCAATTGGGTGGGCCGACAAACACCGTTGTTGTTAATCGCACACTTTGGAGGCGAGCGCAAGCTTACAAAAAGTCGCTTGCCGAGATAAGATTTGCATTAAACTAGTGTTTAGCGTATTTTCTGAACAGGAATTTCGGTATGTTTGCCACGCTTCAAACCGCAACAAACTGCCCGAATTAACAGGCCTTATTTGTATCGATATTAATTGTAATTGAAATCTATAGCTCTGACAAACACTTCATTCCTGCCGGAACTAGCTTGTGAGCGTCATGTTTTACTTTTTTAATTTATTGCTCAAACTTAACTTACACTCATTGTTGCTTTCAAGATTTTCATTAAATCAATTAAAACATCTACTCAAATTATGAAGCAATTAGCCAAATCATGAACCTATCACTCAAACCATGAAGCAATCGCTCAAACCATGAAGCAATCGCTCAAACCATGAAGCAATCACTCAAATCACGAAGCAATCGCTCAAATCATGAAGCAATTGCTCAAATCATGAACCCATCAGCCAAATCATGAAGCAATCGCTCAAAGCATGAAGCAATCACCCAAATCATGAAGCAATCACTCAAATCACGAAGTTATAACTCAAATCACGAAGCAATGTCATTAACTCATTTATTTAACCCATTCGGTAGTCAAGGCGTTGGATTATTCACTCGCAGGAATGTTATTCTATATCAATAAGAAAGACCACGTACATGTTTAAGTGCACATCTATAATTCACTTTCTATACTTGTGAGTGCGTGACATCGGCTGATTCAAGCCCGGCGTAAATATGCGTCTCCTAGTTTGCTTTTGCAGCTGAGTTATTCGAGCCTATAATGTTTGTTTCTTATTCTCTTTTTATTGGGCTAAGCTTGTACCCTGACTGTTTGCAGAATATCAAATAGGCGATGAGAAGACGGAAAGGGTGTGACAGTTCGCGCCATCATTCTAGTAACTCTCACTCAAGCTCAAGCAGTCTCGCTGTCCAAGTGCTAACCAGAGAAAGCCTCCCCTGCCCTCCGCAAGACTCCGCCTTCCAGCATAAGCCCAATTAATTATTCCTATTTTATTAATGTATTTTTTTCTACCTTTCACTTGCATTCAGACGACGCTGAGGCTGTACCAAAGCCAGAAGAAAGTGAGAGGGCCAATGAAATTGAAGAAAATTATCAAGAGCTATTGCTTAAACTGACCGCCCACTATGCTGTAGTTTTTTCTCTATTTCAATGCCGATTTCGTTTCACTCCGTGTGGGGCATTTAGAACGGGACATTAGTGAGGTACCTCTTCTTATCTGACCAGGCATCTGCGCAATTGGGTTGCATAGATTATTCAGGATCAGAAATAGAAACAACAAAAAACTGCCACGCCATGGACAGCCCCGTGACTGACTAAAACAATTCATCCGTCGCATTCCTTCAGGCTGATCGAAGCGGCAGCGAGGGCGGCAGCAGCAGCAGCAGATCGGCTGTCGGCCGGTCATCCAGTGCCTCTCGACCAAATTGCCAGGGCTTCGGCGGCAGCGGCGGCGGCGGCGGCGGCGGCAATAGCAGCGGTGGAGGCGCCGTCTCTAGCGGCAGCGGCGGAGGTGCCAGTGCAGGAAGCGGCGGCATCGGCCTTCTCCGTTCGGCCAGCGGTCGTATCAAGTCGACGTTTCTCTCGCCTGCAACGAGAGGGATTCGCGTTCCGCTCGCTCCGCCGGCGAGGCCAGCAGCAGCAACTGCACCGACAAATAATGGAGCCGGCTCAGGAGCAGCCGCCGCAGATAACAACCAAACCCTGTCAACAGCAAGACGATGATGCAGGCATGGAACCGGGTCAACGAGACAGTCAGTGTCTCGACTTGGTGTTGGAGCGGCTGCAAAACGAATTGGATGGACTGCGTTTGCACGGTGAGAGCTTGACGAATGCGAATGCTGGTAGAAATTCGAAATAATCCTGCTTTATACGATCCCTACTATCTACTGTTAAGTAGGCATTAAAGAATAATGTTGATAATGAGGTTTTTTCCTACTGACTGAAAACTGAAAATCGACAGAATTAATTCCATAGAACGTGTCGCCAGTTCTTAGAAAACCTATGAAAATGTTCCATGCTCCAATAAATTTTCTGAAAAGCTCAAGCTGCGACGTGACCTCAGAATATATAATATAATGTATATTCTGTGGACGTGACCCAAATGCAGCGCACATTAGGAACTGATTGAACCTGCTGGAATGGATTGTTTTGTGACTTACTTATCGCCAGCGGAGCCCAGCGTGTGTGGCATGCGACGAAAAGTTTATGGTCTTCAGCCCCGCCACCCACCACCAACGTACACTCAATGTGATTCCCAGTTCTCCTTCACAGTTTAACTGTAGGATAATGTACACTCCCGAATGTACATGCTGAGCGTGTCCCCCAAAATTAAGCTAGCGAGAGAGTTTGACACCCCAACCTCAATAGACAAGCCATACACAACACAAGACTGTGTGAATGAGCCAAGCTTAGTCATCCGGCTCGGTTCTCGGCTTGGTCTTGGCTTAAAATGCAAAATAATTAAGAAACAAATTCTCGGACCAGAGAGGCTCTCCCAACGGAAGTTCGAACCCAAATGAAGCGTACAGCTAAAATAAAATATTCAACATAAATACCGACTACGATACAACATGAAGACCAACAATTGCCCATTTGAGATTCAGTACGACTTCAGTTCCACTGGTTGGCGTCACGGTGAGACATTATAGGCTTTTAAAAAGCTAGCTAACATTAATTTTTCTAGATACCGCCTTGTTAAGTTACTAACTTCTTTGTTCCAACAGGCGCCCATTTATGTACTGAAGCAATCAGCGGTGCTGCACAAAATCTCCACATAGAAAATTCAAAGAGTACATGTAGCAATTGATTCGTTTTCTTTCTGTACTTTCCATTGAAGGATATCGCACTCTGCCGACTAAATCGAATCCTGGCGGCGGGAGCGGCGGTGGCGGCAGCAAACGCGGCAACAGCGGAGGCTGGGCGGACGACTCGGATCTGATGGAGAACATAGCCGAATTGGACCAGCTGCTGCAGGTGCAGGAGCCGCCCCAGACTGCCGCCACCGGGGCTTCTTCCGCATCGTCGTCGGTGGCGGCCGCGGCGGCATCGACGTCGGCGATAAGCGACGAAGAATCGGCGATGGCTGCCGCGCTGCTGGAGTCAATGTTAGTGTTGGCTAGCTGGCTTGTTGCATGAACAGAAGGGCCCAATTTCATCTGAATCCAAACTATTTTTTGTTTTTTTCGTTCTCCACCCCCAAAGGTCGCCATTCGATGGCGAGCCGAAGTCCGAGAAGCAGCAGCAGGAGGAGGACGAAGAGGAGGAACAGAAGTCATCGCAGGAAGAGAACGGCGGGCTGAAGCGCGGCACAAAGTTTCGCTGGTCCTCATTCGCCCGTTCGCATCGGCCCAACGTGAATCAGCGCGAGCTGCAGATATCCGGGATGTCGGTTACGCAACTGCGGGTGCTCCGGACTGCCGCTTGCGAAGAGATCAACAAAATTGTGCGGCAGCATTGCCCACCGAATAAGCCGCTGTTCACTTGGTGAGATTCGTTTTACCGACTCCTTAACCTAACCCAGAAAGTCTCCAATGCGAATCACCAACTTTCCCATCCTATTCACCAACTCTCCCATCTGATTCACCAACGCTTTCATCCGATTCACCAACTCTCCCATCCGATTCACCAACTCTCCTATCCGATTCACCAACTATACCATCCGATTCACCAACTCTCCCATCCGATTCACCAACTCTCGCATCCGATTCACCAACTATCCCATCCGATTCACCAACTATCCCATCCGATTCACCAACTATCCTATCCGATTCACCAACTCTCCCATCCGATTCACCAACTCTCGCATCCGATTCACCAACTCTCCCATCCGATTCACCAACTCTCCTATCCGATTCACCAACTCTCCCATCTGATTCACCAACTCTCCCATCCGATTCACCAACTCTCGCATCCGATTCACCAACTCTCCCATCCGATTCACCAACTATCCCATCCGATTCACCAACTCTCCCATCTGATTCACCAACTCTCGCATCCGATTCACCAACTATCCCATCCGATTCACCAACTGACAAGTCTGACTCACCAGTTGCTTAATTTAATTCACTGAATCCTCAGTGCGACTTGTTAACTCGCTGAGTGAAAGCACAATCTGTTTTCATCAACTTCGTCACCTCGTCACCCTCCAGGGGCAACCAGAAGCCGGCCAAGCGGACCAAATCCGCTGCCTCACCGACTGCCTCGCCCAGCATTATTCCCTTGCCCAGCCAGACACCGACGTCGCCGTCCTCACCATCGTCGTCGCCGGCTTGCCGTACAGCCGTGTTCGGCATGCCGCTGTTCACCGTCCAGATGCGCTACGGCCAGCCGCTGCCGTCTGCCGTGGTCTATCTGATGCGCCAGCTCCGCCAGAGCGGCGTCTCAGCGCACGGCATCTTCCGCAAGGCCGGCGGCAAGGCGCGGGTGTCGGCGCTGCGTGCCGAGATCGACGCCGACCCGGACAAGTCGGACTTCAGCCGCTGCCAGCCGTACGACATGGCCGACCTGGTCAAGGCGTACCTGCGCGAGCTGCCCGAGTGTCTGATCACGCACAAACTGTCGCCAACTCTGCTGGCCATCTTCAGCCACGTGGAATCCGACTCGATTCGTCTGGCGGCTGTGCAGGCGGCGGCGCTGCTGCTGCCGGACGAGAATCGTCAGGTGTTGCAGGCGCTGTTGTACTTTCTCAACGACTTTGCGGACTGCTCGGACACCACGCAGATGACGCCGTCCAATTTAGCTGTTTGCCTGGCGCCCTCTCTGTTTTACTTTCCGCACCAGGTTGCGGCGACCACGCCGAGCCGGTTCCGCAGGCCTGGTGGCGGCGGCGGCGCTAGTAGCAGTGGGGCGCCGGATCCGCGCGATCTCGAAGATCACAAAGCCGCCGCCGCCTGTCTGGCCTTCATGATTGACTGCTGCCATCGGATGTTCACAGTGAGTTTGTCGAAATGGCTTCTCTTCAATTGCATTCTCGATTGGACAAGTACTTTTCATTGTAATTCTAATGCTCGCATACCGCAGGTCCCCGACGACCTCTACCGCCGCCTCTCAGAGACTCGCTCAGAGGAGCTAGAAGTGCCAAGCTTAGACGCTGTGGCGCCGCTAGATCCCACCGGTAGGCGCTACTGTTTCGCCTTCGTTGAGAACCACGCCCAATTAGTTGCCAGGGAGACCTGCAGCAGCAGCGACAAATGGGTGCCATTCAGCCACCGGTCGGGCATCGAGACCTTCTTCAAAGTTGTGGACGATGGCCATCCGTTACGGCTTTGGAAAGCATTAGTGCTGATTGAAGCCGACTCGACTGATGTACTAAATCGGATTGTCATGGAAAGGTTTGTTTCACATCATTAAAATCGTGTTCATAATTTGAGTGCATAGTTAATTTACTCTTATCTATGTACGCATTTCTTACCCTCTATTAGTACAAATTTTCTCTACCCCGCACCAACCTCCCTCCGCCGCCGCATTCTGATTGGCTGGCTGGATATTCTGTGCTTGGCCAATTAATATCTTTACTTCCTTGTTCACCCAATCCAAAAATAAAACAGGGAAACATGGGACCCGGACGTGCTCAAATCGGAGACTTTGGAATCTCTAGACGAAACATCCGACGTTATCCGGCTTAGCCTGGCCTCGCCGCCGGCCCAGCCGAGCCGCGAGACCTGCCTGCTGCGAGCCTGGCGCTCAGCCAGCGCGCATAGCCACTCGGTGTACTCCACCTCTGTCCGACTGCCGGTATCGCCGCTAGCCCTGTCGGCTCTGATCCTCATCGAGGACTGGCTGGTGCAGTCGGCCGGCCCGGGCGCCACCCGGGTGACGCTGCTGTCGCGGGCCGACCTGCGCGGCCACAGCATCGAGTGGTACGGCGCCACCTGGGGCCACGCAGTTGCTAGGCGATTGGCGCACCTCAAGAAATCCTTCCAGCGAAAAGTCCCGGCGGGTGCTTTGCAGCCTTTCACTCGCTAATTTGTTTCATCTGAAATCCCAACTCTGAAGCGCAAGCCAGCTCCTTGATCTTCCCAAATGATGAATTCCCCCTTCTCACCCTTTCTGTCTGGTCGCCTAAACCGTTGCGTAATTATCCCGATAAATCAGCGTCCTTACCGTAAACAAAATTAGCACTGTATTTTTGCCTTAAAGGATAGCCTTCTGCTTGTTAATGCTACATGTGATATAAGGTTCTGTCTGATATGTCTTACCGTATAATAATAAGCATCTACTGGTTAAAAAGAAGCAGCCATGTGCGAAATATTAATTTTTCGAGCTGAAAAAAGAATTTATTTGCAATGCTCGCTACTTATTCTGGACTGATTTACTAGTAGTCTGTGTGGCATTCGTTTTTATGCATTGATTTGTTGATCAAGTTTCAATCTGCGTAATATGAATATTTTTTTTTTAAAATCAATAACTCAAATTATTAGCGCATATGAAGTTATGAACTATTTAAAGCAATGCACTATATGCTAAATGAATCTCTGGGTTTCAGACCGTAACTGACAATATGTGTTGGTTGATCCAATTGCCGATCAATTTCTATATAACTGAGTGCAAATTCATACAATCGCGCCATTTTATTCGAGACAAGCTCTGGCTCCATTTGTTCATGCTTTTTTTAATAATGCTTCTTCTGTGCAACATAATTTCTGCTTTAATCTATTATTTGCATTCAATTACGTGCAACAATCTGATGTTTGAAAAATAATAAGGAAACTTTTTGGCCTTTAAAGAAGGTATCCAACTGTTGAAAACAGTTAAAACGACTTTGTTTCCGTTTTTTAGTCAGTTCTTGATTGTTGAAAACTTTAGATAAATATTGTTTGTAGAAAAAAAGATGCAGCGTAGGCTGTAGGGGTCGAGGAGGGGTCATGACACCCTCAGATGGCAAAATTTAAAACAAATTAAAATTTGAAGCTTCGGGTCTGGCTCGAGACCTCCAGCAGACCAAAATATTGGCTCCAATTTATTCTGATTCTTGAATTTTTGCTGCACACTGCTTTTGACTTCCAATGACGGGGACGTTTTTACAACGTTATGCTCACATTACATCTGAAAATTCGACTATTTGAAAGTTCGACGTACTTGAAAGCACCCCTCTCCTCCAATGATGACGGCTTTCTGCTGCAGAGTCACGTTACGCTACTTTCATATATTTAAAGATTTTTTCCGTAGCTGAAGCCACAATGCTTTCTGTACTGCCTGTGATTAAGTCCCCGATGGTCTAGCGGTTAGGATTCCTGGCTCTCACCCAGGCGGCCCGGGTTCGACTCCCGGTCGGGGAATACTTTTTGCTGCTCGCAGCCTGAGAGAAAAAAACTTGCTCATGATATGCATGTAAAGCTGATAAATTTAATTATGTTAAGCAGGCTCTTGATTATGCGATGCAAATATGTATATCCTACAATAAAATAACCTTGAACTAGGGAATCTATAAAAAACGTCTAATTTTGAAAAATATTTTAAGCGATATGTTACGTATATTTAATTCTAGACAAATGGTTAGAATCATTCAAAGCCTACAGCTAGCTAGTTGAGCTCAATCCAAGAGGCAAAAACGGACCAAAGCCATACTGCCTGATTCAGGTCTGATCCGAGCAAGGAATTACTGGGAGCCCTGCTGTGCTGTTTCCGTGTTCCTCGCCCAGTTACGTCACACATTTGTTCCCTTCAGATCGGCTCTCCCCTTGAATCGCCTAATCTCCGGTCTGCAGCCGAGCTCTCTTTAAATTCACCCACCTCTCTCTCTTCTCCCCCTGCTGGCCCTCATACATCGAGCACGTTTTGCTCCGTGTTTTAGAAGCCATGCCTATGCCAAGCTTCTGTATGCTTAAATAATAATATAATAATATGCATTTATAATACTTCTAAGTAGTGACGCCCTGCCGAACCTCATTAAGCACCGGCTAACCGATGGCAAACTCTGCCCACGGCAATGGGTGGGGGAGCGGGCGGTGGGTGTGGCCGACTGAAGCCACCCATTCCCCCCATAATTACGTTTCTCCCCCGAGTCCCTGCCTTGCATGGTAAGCTTCCTCCTTCGTCTAACACCCAAGTCCGCGAAATTGTTGCGGTTTTTATATCCCATTAGGCCCGGGAATCTATCATCATCGGCGAGCCTTTATCAGCGTCAATGCGCCGATGCGCGCGGGGCGAGAGAGAAGCGGCGCTGCAAAATCGGCCAGAAAAAAAAATTCTTTTACGATTTGACAGTGCGAGCTTTCCGGCTCATTCTGAGTCACTCTGGCGCCAAAACTGCTTAACTGATTGTTGGATTTTGTTTTCGTAGATCTCGTAGATGCCCAGGAAAAAATCTTTGTTGGCAAAACTCTGCAAAACGGGGATAAAATTTGTCGACTAAATTGAAAGTTGTGCCTTGTTCCCGATTGATTGGCAATAAAGCATGTACACTCACGGCGTTCATCAGAAATTGTTGATTAATAAGAAAATTGATTTATAACAGAGCACCCCCAAGGTATTCCAATGCTGCGTGCCTCATTTGAACTTTATTTCCCATCGAACTGAACATTTCTATAAGATAATTTTAGTCGATTCAGACAATTTAAATATCCGAACGAGTATCACGTGACTATGATGCGATCACACGCAATGCCATTTTCCTACCATGCTTGCCAGCTGCCCGAGTTCCAGCCCGCACTAGGTCTTCTCCCCATTCTCAAAACATATCCCCAACCGGATCTGCCACTCAACATAGAAATAATGAGCACAAAGAGGTATCCAGGTGGTATTCCAGTGGTATTCCAAAAAAACTTTCTCTAAATATCATTTAACTGAATAGCTTTCTGAACAATAGGGAAAAGAGGAGGAGTCAGTCAGGCTACGCTGATTGCCATCGGCCTCGCCCTGCAAATGCACTGCCGAAGAGAAAGGAAACGCTAGAAATTTTCTATAGCGAGGATACTCTGCCCCATATAATTCTCTATAGCGAGAGTAACTTGACACCCGTTGTTAATATTAATGGAAGGTTGATATTGACACCTTTTGCCACCCACTTATTCCGAGATAGAGGACGACAACCTCACTGTGTGATTCAGCTGAATGATGCTGAGTGGGGACTCGCCAACCGACTAAACTATTTGAGAGGATGTGATCGCTGCGTATTTCTGCAATAGTAAAGAGAAGGGATGCGCATAAAGTTTATATTTTAGTTAGAGGTTTAAAAAATATGCACATAGGATTCCATCTCCGATCTGAGGATTAACCTGATTAGCGCTTGCTGTGTGCGATTGCGTAATCACTCTATATTGGAAAAACGGACCGAACAGTTCTGAGAGAGAACGGGAGAAAGATCGGATTGGGATAAAAGTGAGTCTGGGGATTCGAAGCCGGGGTAAGGATCGGAGTATAGGAGGATGCAGATGATGAGTGCGCAGGGTGGAGTCGGGAAAATCTGGTTAAACTGACAGTCGGGATTTTTATCCCCGCCGATTGATCCGATCACTCGGGATTTAGGGAGCCCGCTTTGCCGAATGACTGGGCAGCTTGACTTGAGCAGCTGAGCCGCATCCATCTGCGGAGCTCTTGACTCTTGGAGGTCACATGGGGTTCAGGGATTATCCAGTATCAGGTAGATGCTAGTAGGGTTAATATCAGGTTAATAGCGTCAGGCTATCGTAAGGAGAGGCGATCTTGTTTAACGCAGAGATTTTAAAAGTGAAGCAAAACTGGTCAGATAATAGGGCTTGTGAGCAGGGGTTGTCAGATAATAGGGCTTGTGAGCAGGGGTTATCAGATACGAGTAATAGGGGCTGTGATTGTGGCAGGGGTTGTTAGATAGTAGGGGCTGTGATTGTGGCAGGGGTTGTTAGATAGTAGGGGCTGTGATTGTGGCAGGGGTTGTTAGATAGTAGGGGCTGTGATTGTGGCAGGGGTTGTTAGATAGTAGGGGCTGTGATTGTGGCAGGGGTTGTTAGATAGTAGGGGCTGTGATTGTGGCAGGGGTTGTTAGATAGTAGGGGCTGTGATTGTGGCAGGGGTTGTTAGATAGTAGGGGCTGTGATTGTGGCAGGGGTTGTTAGATAGTAGGGGCTGTGATTGTGGCAGGGGTTGTTAGATAGTAGGGGCTGTGATTGTGGCAGGGTTTGCCAGCTAAGGGGCTTTTAGATAAGGGAGTGATAAGTGGGGATTCGGAAGATTTTGCTGAGTTCGGGGTCGATTTCTCAGGCATGCATCTAATTCCAAACTTATATAAATTAAACAGATGTTGCTAGCTCTCTGAATCTGACTGGATGTTGAAGGGTTAACTTGCTGAGTCACGCCTAGATGGAAATGCAAGCTAGTCTGCACCACCAGTTTGTTCATGATTCATGGACAGATCATGCTTTGTCATTGATTAATCAAAATACGAGTACTACTACGACATAACTTAACAAAGTTTTGTTCAGCTGTTGTTTTCTTTCTATCAAAAAAAAGCCAGGCTGGGTCCGGAATCGAGGTCACTTTAATGAATAATGGCTTGTCGCAGCAAATCTTATGGAAACAGAAAAAGGCAAGCGAAATACAGGAAACTAAAATTGACAGAATCTTTTGTATGGCTTGGTTAGTCATTATTCTCTAAGTTATTTTGAGGACTTTAAAGGGTAAGGATAAATATTTTTTTTATTTGCACAATGAAAGTTGATGGTTTCGTAAGTAGATATAGCTAATTGACTGACCAAATTGTTATTAAGCTTTAATTTTACACCAATGCCTCTAATTATGCCTAAAGGTTATTAAATGTGAAACAAATTAGCTCCGGTGCGCTGGGTTCTTAATAGTTAAATCAAGAACTTAGCGAGTGGAGAGGTGGCCGGAGTGGGGTGGGTGTCTGTCGCCTGGCTCGTCCGCTATTGGCTGTTAAAGAAAAGGGACTGGCGTATCTTCGTAATATATAACCTACAGCACAGGCAAGGTTGGTCTTTTCAAATACAAAACTTAAAAATAAAGCGTCTTGAGCTAAGCTAATTTTTCTTTCATCGGCAGAATAACCGTCTATAGCATAGCATAGAATGGATTTGAGACAGTTCAACTTAATTTTCGTCGCATTCGTCACCCTGCTGATGGTTTTCACCGCTGCCAGGTGCAAGGCTGTGCCAACTGGTTCGAACGAGCCAGTATTCGACTGTGCCAGAATCAAAAGCCACTATCCAGACACCTTGCCTGGGATATTTCGAGCCCTCGCTGAAGCCGACATTGTTCTCGAGTCAAAACGCATGACCATCGACAAACTCGGTACAGACGGCCAGACGGCGATTACTGTTAAAGTGGACTGCCTGTTGAAAGGCGATCCGCGAGTCAGCAGCCTGGCTGTCCGCCTGCTGCCCAATGCCAATGGGACGCGATGCATTGATGCGGAGACTCTGGGCAGCGTGACAACTAATCATCCCAATGGCAGGTTTATATTCGCTCTGAGCCGCCCGGTACAACAGCAGCCGATAGCAACGGCCTGGGACCTGCTTGATGGTGGCCTGTTTGATGCCCAAAAGTTCTATCAGCGATTGGACGAAAATACATGCCGCGCGGTGTCTATTTACAATGGCAATTGTAGTCGGACGTCACAAGATGGCCACACTGGTTGTCCATTGTTCGAAATGCTTGCCAAATCGATGTCCATGAAGGTCAAACCGGCTTACTATGCCAGCGCTGCCGAGCCTATTAGAAATGGTCAGCAGGACGTGCCGGAGCCGTTGCAACCGCCGCCGCAGCCGTCGCCACCGCAGCCGTCGCTGCCCCAGACAACATCGCTTGACGCGCCGACAAGACCTCAGCAAGAGCAGCGGAAGCCGCAGCAGCCGCAGCAGCAGCAGCAGCAGCAGGACGATGCAGGCATGCTGGCTAGCGATCAGCCAGTGGCGTCCTCGGCGACTAAGAAGCTCGGCGGCAACGAGGCCCTGCTGGCTGCTGCTGACAGCGGCGGCGGCGGCGGTAGTAAAGGCAGCGGCAGCGGCAACGGAGCCCCGACTGTCTGCCGACTGGCGATGGCTGCCTGCTTGGCGCTGCTGTTGGTCTTCAACTAATCAGTACTGATCTGTCAGATCGGCTGCTAGGTTTGTACTTTTGCCAGTTGCTTATTTTCCAGTGTCGAGTTTTGTTTGACTAGTTTGTATGTTTTATCAAAGGTTAGCAAGTTGCAGGCCCCTACCGTTTTCTTATAATTCCATCTTCTGTTACTCCTATAACTATCCAATTTTAGCGAAAAGGATGAAAAAGTTTTTTATTTCAATTTTTTCTGCTTTCTAGTTATTATAATTCCTGCTAAATACGAATATATCTTTATCCCAATTTTATTGTGTACAAAAATTAATCTTGGTGCTTTGTACTTCGTTGGATACAAACAAAATACGCTCGCGTATGAGTCGCTTTTTATGAAATAATTAACCATCTTTCGAGGCCTGTTGAGTTCTGACAGCTCGAAGAAAATCTTACTCAGCTATATAGCTGAGTAATAGTTTGAACGCTTTCCAAACCGTACTGCTCTTATGGTGTGTATGACTTACACAAGTCGCTTTTGTATTCCTCCACGTATTCTGTTACAAAATATAAAAAAAATAATAAAGCCGTTTTTGTTCAGGAATTAATAAATCTTTCGGTTTCGTTAAAAAATGAATTTTGGCTTAATTTGCAACTGAAGACATTATGCATTAATCCGAATCACCAGCACCATTCATTCTGTTATTTCTACTCGGACTCTTTTGTTGGCTGCACCTTACTATTGATATTGATTACTGTCATTGCATCCCTTCTTCTACCTATCTCTTTCGCCCCTTCCTCCCGTCCCTTCATCTCTCTTTTTTTCTCACCTCCCCTCATCTCTCTCCTTCCCCCCTCCCTTCATCTCTCTCCTTCCCCCCTCCCTTCATCTCTCTCCTTCCCCCCTCCCTTCATCTCTCTCCTTCCCCCCTCCCTTCATCTCTCTCCTTCCCCCCTCCCTTCATCTCTCTCCTTCCCCTCCCTTTATCTCTCTCCTCCCTGCCCTCCCTTCATCTCTCTCCTCCCTGCCCTCCCTTCATCTCTCTCCTTCCCCCTCCCTTGTCTCTCTCCTTCCTCCCCTCCCTTCATCTCTCTCCTTCCTCCCCTCCGTTAATCTCTGTCCTTTCTCCCCTTCATCTCTCTCCTTCCTCCCCTCCCTTCATCTCTCTCCTTTGTTTCCCTCTCCTTCTCATCTTCTCTTACGTCTCTTCATTATCATCCTTCATCTCCCTAATTATCTTTCCCATTCTCTCTTTTTTCTATCGTTATGTCAAAACAGGTCTCTTAAGTTTGCACCTTTTCTAGCAGTTTTCTGATTGCATTCCATCCGAAGGGAAAATTGCGAATGGATAGACACGTCACGGACACAGATTTAGCGCTTAGCTTAAACTATCAATGGGAAAGAAGGCATTTATCATTATTTTATCTTGGATTGCACATTGACAAGAACAGAAGTGCAAAACATCGAATCACGTGATATCATTGTGAATGCATTGCTTAAATTTAGCAACGTATTTTTGGCCTTTTTATGCCTTATTTTTTAGATCGCTACAAAGTGAATTAATTCATCAAAAGAGACACTCTGCGTTGATAAATAAGGAGGGCATGCTTGCATTAGGAATCAGCAAGATAAACTGTGTCATCTCCAGATAGCTAAATGGAAGAGACCCGTTCCCACGGTTGATATCGAGTTACCCAGCATCTGTTAATAATTGATTCTAAGCTGTGCATACAATTTCGTGAAAAGCATATGGAATAAAGGGGTCGATGGATTAGCAAAGAATAATAAGAAACCATCTTAGTTTCACTGTTGGCCGAAATTTTCCACAGGCCCATGTCTGGCCCATGCATCGTGCTAGCAAAGTCATACACACAGTCGGTACCCATCTTGCACACAGTCGGTACCCATCTTGCACACACTCGGTACCAATCTTGCACACACTCGGTACCCATCTTGCACACACTCGGTACCCATCTTGCACACACTCGATAGCCATCTTGCACACACTCGGTACCAATCTTGCACACACTCGGTACCCATCTTGCACACACTCGATAGCCATCTTGCACACACTCGGTACCAATCTTGCACACACTCGGTACCCATCTTGCACACACTCGATAGCCATCTTGCACACACTCGGTACCAATCTTGCACACACTCGGTACCCATTTTGCACACACTCGGTACCCATCTTGCACACACTCGGTACCCATCTTGCACACACTCGGTACCAATCTTGCAGACACTCGGTACCCATCTTGCACACACTCGATAGCCATCTTGCACACACTCGGTACCAATCTTGCACACACTCGGTACCCATCTTGCACACACTCGATAGCCATCTTGCACACACTCGGTAGCCATCTTGCACACACTCGGTACCAATCTTGCACACACTCGGTACCCATCTTGCACACACTCGATAGCCATCTTGCACACACTCGGTACCCATCTTGCACACACTCGATAGCCATCTTGCACACACTCGGTACCAATCTTGCACACACTCGGTACCAATCTTGCACACACTCGGTACCGATCTTGCACACACTCGGTACCGATCTTGCACATACTCGGTAGGCATCTTGCACACACTGTACTATCGGTAGGCATCTTGCACACACTGTACTATCGGTAGGCATCTTGCACACACTGTACTCTCGGTAGGCATCTTGCACACACTGTACTCTCGGTAGGCATCTTGCACACAATGTACTCTCGGTAGGCATCTTGCACACACTGTACTCTCGGTAGGCATCTTGCACACACTGTACTCTCGGTAGGCATCTTGCACACACTGTACTCTCGGTAGGCATCTTGCACACACTGTACTCTCGGTAGGCATCTTGCACACACTGTACTCTCGGTAGGCATCTTGCACAAAATGTACTCTCGGTAGGCATCTTGCACACAATGTACTCTCGGTAGGCATCTTGCACATGGCTGTACATCGATTTTTCACATTTGTTACTCCACACTCACCAATAATTGCCAAAAATGCGAAAAAATGATGTAGCATGCAGAGTCAAGAAAAACGGAGAGTGGCTTCATTTCCGTTGGTTTTCTTTTTTCTGGCAATTGTTGCTTTCGCCTGCAGTTTGCAACCGGAGAAGAAGCAGAAGCAGATTCTCAGGAAACAAGAAGAGTAATACACTTTCCGTCTGTTCTTGCAAGCTCGATGACAGTCGCTAGCTGCAGAAACCAAAAATATTTGCTGCCTCCAATTCTACACAGAAGCAGAAATAAAAGCCTTACAAACAGAAAATCCACAGGCGAAGAAAGGTCAAGTCAGAAAGAAAAACACTGCTGCATCTGGCTGTCTCCTTTCCACGCATGTTGGATTGCCTGAACAATTGAGGGAAAGGACAAGGGGTCCAACGAACAGGGTCCCCAACGTTTGGGGGACCCAAACTCATGGCGCTCACTGAATGATAACAGTTTAGAGGCGGCCATTACTAGAGAATCGCTTAGGGTGCGGCGCTTACAGCAGAATCGCTTAGGGTGCGGCGCTTACAGCAGAATCGCTTAGGGTGCGGCGCTTACAGATGAATCGCTTAGGGTGCGGCGCTTACAGCAGAACCGCTTAGGGTGCGGCGCTTACAGATGAATCGCTTAGGGTGCGGCGCTTACAGCAGAATCGCTTAGGGTGCGGCGCTTACAGCAGAACCGCTTAGGGTGCGGCGCTTACAGATGAATCGCTTAGGGTGCGGCGCTTACAGCAGAATCGCTTGGGGTGCGGCGCTTACAGCAGAATCGCTTAGGGTGCGGCGCTTACGGCAGAATTCCTTAGGGTGCAGCGCTTACAGCAGAATCGCTTAGGGTGAGATTACTTAGAAAAGAATCGGAGTTGAAAGGCTTACTCATCTGTATAAGCTTGCATCGTCAAATCTACAGCAGTTGATCGTCACCACAGCGTCCCGAAGCCGCAGCCTTATTATCACCAAATTCTTGACAAAGAGCTCCTCCTCGCGCCTTCCCACTTCCGCTTTGAGTCGCCATGATTCTGGAACGCCAAACTTACCGACTGACTCATCGCCAAAAAGAAGAATTAAACGGAGAAAGAAGAAGAGGGAGGAGCAGAACGAAAGTGAAAGTTGGCCAGAGGGAGCCATGCGTCAATTTCCGGGTCTCAGGGAGGCAGAGAAAGTGAGGAAAATGCGAAGGAAGTCAGCAGGGGAAGACTGGCAGAATTGTTCAAAAAAATCTGCTAATATGTCATGATGAAAATTTCACGCAGACTCTGGGTCCCGTGTCTCGCCATTCCGAGCAATTGGCTGGGTCCTCATACAGCGTCGCAAGAGTTTCTAAGAAATTCTAATAACCTGGCCCGGTTTTCCTGCGGATTAGCCAGCGTTTAGCTGTCTGGATTAGCAGATTAGCTGGGTGGATTAGCTACTGGCTGGAATTATTTGAGGGCCAGTTTAATCTAGATAACAATATTGCATGTCTTCTTAAATTAATCCCGATATATATTAGCTACAACTTCTCACAGTGCTTCTGCATCACTCGTGAAGTGATTGGCAAAAAGCATAGATCCGTAATTACGGCCTACATTATTTTATTATATACGAGCGTAAAGTGAGTCCTAGTCGCTTGGTACTACGCTCGTACGTGAAGCAATATCTTTCTAATGTACAAAGTTGTGTTCTAGACGCGGTTTAGGCCACACACACTTTAGGCATCCATTTGCCTGTGTAAATTATGTAAGTTTTGCAAAAGTTAATGCATTATGTCTATAATCCTTCCTTTAGTCAGATACACCAGTTCATAGTAACATTACGCAAATGCCGTATGCACAAAAATACAACACATTTGATTGATGTTATTTACTATAGAAGGCGTACAATATTCCCAGGTCTATCTTTCTGAGCAACAACTCATCCAGCAGCTGCATAATTTATTGCATTTCGCTCCGACAGCCTCCCTGCTGCGCGGCAGCACAGAAAACACAAATTGGGATTTCAGCGACTCTTTCTGTGCTCCCCCACACTCGCTCGCCTCCTCTTTTCCTTTCAATCGATCAAAGTCGCTTTGGCTTGCTTCTTCTGCTTGGACTCTCTTCTTCCCTGTCCTTGTTTCCATGCCCCAGCCACCTTACTCCGAAGCCTAGGCAAGAGAATGGGGATGAGAGAGAGAGGGGGAGCAAGTGAGTGACGCAATCGGGTGGGCAACCGCCCGTCGCTTTTTCCCCTGTCCCAGCATTCTAAAGTAGAGCGAATAAAGCAGAGGACCATAAAGTAGGACAGTGAGCCAGTTGACTGGACGGGACAGCAGCAGCAACAGCAGCAGCAGGAGCAGAAATTGACAGGCCAGATGTGTGACGCGCCAACACCCTGACCTCAATCTATAGGCCTTATTGCTAGGCTGAAGTGGACACTCAGATGAAGTGGGGGATTGGGTTGGAATGGGCGGGCGAGTGGGATGATTGGGGCCGACAAGTGTGAATCGAATTACAGCGGTGACTGTCCCCTTTCCTTCACTGCGTCTTGCCCAGTTTGGCCCGTACATCCAATCCAAAATAACAGGTGGCTGACGATGGAGGCTGAGCGTGATGCTGGATTTTGTTTTCTCCGCAGCGAGACTTCGCAACGGCTTGCCAAATGGTGAAAAAAAGATAGAAAAATGCCAGATAAAATAAAACACGCAAAAAACTGGGCTATTACGTAATCGAAAGGGGAATTCGAGAAAAAAGTGAAGACAATGTAGAGAGGAATGGACATGCATCCAAGGTGATCATTCAGCTATTCAGCAGAGTCGACAAGACAGTCGCTAAAGTCGATTGCTTCGCTTGATCGAGTTTATCACAAACTGGCTGGCTGAGGCGGAGCTCACGGATGACTCAAAATAGGAGAGAGAGAGAGAGAGAGAGAGAGAGAGAGAGAGAGAGAGAGAGAGAGAGAGAGAAAGAGAGAGAGAGAGAGAGAGAGAGAGAGAGAGAACACATTGGCCTCATTAGTGCGCGGACGGACATGTCCGGACACGCAAAGCAAAATCCAGTAGCAAATTCTGCTTTGTCACACGTATGCTTAGTTAGAATAGAAACACGTGTGCGCATCCTTAGTTTGTTATATTGATGCTGAGGAGTAGTTTTAGCCTAGTAGCTAGGGCGCCTGCCTCATGACCGGAAGGTCGTGGGTTCGAGTCCCGGCCCTAGGTGACAATTTGTGCCCTTGAGCAAGGCGGTTAATCCCGAATTGCTTCAGTCCACCCAGCTGAGATCGGGTACCAGTTTGAGCTGGGTAAATTTAGTGTGGGTGTTGCGGCCCCTCCAGCCCGTCAGGCTGAAAGCTGTACACAGCCCTCGGATGCGCCGCGCAACTAGCTGCGGCTGTGCCGTGGGCTGTACTAGTTGCGCATCAGTTGGTCACTAGGGGCTCCTCTCTGCACCACGCAGGGTGAGGGATTCAGAGTCTTGATTTGACACTAGTTACGTTAAATGAAAACCTAGGGGCTAGAGTTGGCATTTAGTAACTGTTCAAATGGTCAGTCGGGCTCGGATCAAACTCAGTCTGCCTGCCGATCGACCCGTTGCCACGAAAGGAGGAGCGCGATGAGGTTGTTAAGCCAAGGTTGTCCCGCGATGGGGCGGGTCTGCGATTAGTTTGTGATGCTACCCCTTTATTATTGCCGCCGTTTTCCAGTCTGACTACCCTCGTCTGCGTTCCTTTCTAAATTTAACATTGTAGTCTACTTCAGCCGCTCTAGTCCGCTTGTACCTAAATCAGGCAACCTAGCTTATCTAAAGTTATTGAATTATCTTTTAAACTTTTTGTGGACATTCTATTCCTTATACTAGGTATAGAAATGATCAACTTTGCCTGGCTTTGAGTCAGAATCCCTATTAAGGCTTTTTTCTCATTATGATGCTGACTCCATCATCTGTGTTCTTTACAAGGGTTTGTAAGACCTTGTCTTCTTCAAAAATTAATTGAAATTTAGCAAACAAGCTGAAGCACCGATTAACTTTAGTATAGATGAAATTTTAAATAAAAAGCGGTCGATTTTTACTTATAGGAATGCAAATTTTGCTTGATAACATGGTAATGACTCGAAGGAGACTAGAATGTTCGATCAAAGGCGTATCTTTTAGCTTAAAAAATTATTTCAGGTATAACTTGCCCTTGATAATTCATCTACAGATACCTAGAGAAATAGTACACAACCAGACTCATCAGCACACACCCAAACTCATCAGCACACACCCAGACTCATCAGCACACACCCAGACTCATCAGCACACACCCAAACTCATCAGCACACACCCAGACTCATCAGCACACACCCAAACTCATCAGCACACACCCAGACTCATCAGCACACACCCAGACTCATCAGTACGCACTTAGACTCCTCAATACACAGAATCGCTAAATGAAGACAGCATCAAAACACAACATCACGCATTAAAAAGTCCTGTTAAGAATGGCCAAATTCCAACTACCTAAATTAGACGATATAATTTTCTTAAAGTTATACAAAAAACTCCATTGACAGTCTTGGCAAGCACATTTAAATGTCATTTAGGATGCCCTGCTCCGATAGATGCGACAAATTCTTCAGATCGATCGGCAGGTTGCCATCGTACAACGACGGCGCTTGCAGGATGATGCCGAAGGTGCCTGAAAAATTAGTGAAAAACCAAAAATATGCGCGAATGAGTCTACTTATTAAGTAGCCAAGTAATGAATTTCGCTGCCTTAATTACAAAGAACGATCTGACGACTTCAGAAGCTTACCTAAAATGCAAGCGATAGAGAATATCCACAGAAATAGTCGGTCGAGCACCATGGCAACAAATTTCCAGTCTTCCTTGATCTGGATGGGGGTAAAGTACGAGTGCATGATGATAGGGGAAAATACTTTAAACAGTGCAGTTTAATATTAGGTAAAATTTAATTTGTCAATACATCTTCGGCCATCGTATCTTTCAAGACATAATGCGAAATGCGTCTTGATGTCTTCCAGACAATGAGCGCGATTTATCTTAATGTTCATCAGACATCAAGCTCGCTGTGTGTAAATAGACAGATGCTCTTTGTTATGATGCGCAATATGATTCATTCCTAGATAGTATGTGTGATTTGTCTCAACTCATTCCTAGAGACTAATGTGTGATGTGTCTCAACTCATTCCTAGATAGTATGTGTGATGTGTCTCAACTCATTCCTAGATAGCATGTGTGATCTGTCTCAACTCATTCCTAGATAGCATGTGCGATCTGTCTGAATGCATTCCTAGATAGTATGTGTGATTTGTCTCAACTCATTCCTAGAGACTAATGTGTGATGTGTCTCAACTCATTCCTAGATAGTATGTGTGATGTGTCTCAACTCATTCCTAGATAGCATGTGTGATCTGTCTCAACTCATTCCTAGATAGCATGTGCGATCTGTCTGAATGCATTCCTAGATAGCATGTGCGATCTGTCTGAATGCATTCCTAGATAGCATGCGCGATCTGTCTGAATGCATTCCTAGATAGCATGCGCGATCTGTCTGAATGCATTCCTAGATATTATGTGCGATTTTTCTTGTGTTGTCCCCAACTAGTATGTAGCACTGCCTGGTCATTGGGCGATATTTTTTCGAAGTCTTCCCGGGCAGCATCCCAGATAGATCTCCCGCTGTTAACTCACACTCTTCTCAGCGTCGTCCTGCTTCAGGTGCCTGGCAATGAACTCGACCCCGTCCAGGGCGGCCCGAACATCGCGTTTAAAGCGCGGCTGTTGGCGCCAGCCCGCTGACGCTGCGCCGCCAGTTGCTCGTCTATCGCCTGAGTTCACCAGCAGAGCCTCCAGATCCCTGGCCAGTTGACGGCGCCTGCCAGTCTCCGGCGTCGCGTTGGGCGATGCCGAATCCGACGGCTTCTGGGAAGAGCTCCGCAGAAGCGGTTGCTGCCACGTTGTTGAAGCCCGTCCTTGGCTGAGTGTAGCCCGGCCAAGATCGTGCAGGCGCTGGGGTTGCGATAAAGTACAATCCAATGGTCACTGGTGAGCAGTCAGTAGTGTAGACACATTGAGCATACACGCGATACATTGATAAAGACACATTGAGTAGGTAAAAGATAGATTGAGTAGATAAAATACACATTGAGTAGATAAAAGACACCTTGAGTAGATAAAGGACACATTGAGTAGATATAATACACATTGAGTAGATAAAAAGCACATTGAGTAGATAAAAGACACATTGAGTAGATATAATCCACATTGAATAGATAAAGGACACATTGAATAGATAAAGGACACATTGAATAGATAAAGGACACATTGAGTAGATAAAAGACACATTGAGTAAATAAAAGACACATTGAGTAAATAAAAGACACACTGAGTAGATAAAAGACACACTGAGTAGATAAAAAACACATTGAGTAGATATAATACACATTGAATAGATAAAGGACACATTGAATAGATAAAGGACACATTGAGTAGATAAAAGACACATTGAGTAGATAAAAGACACATTGAATAGATAAAGGACACATTGAGTAGATAAAAGACACATTGAGTAGATAAAAGACACATTGAATAGATAAAGGACACATTGAATAGATAAAGGACACATTGAGTAGATAAAAGACACATTGAGTAAATAAAAGACACATTGAATAGATAAAGGACACATTGAGTAGATAAAAGACACATTGAGTAGATAAAAGACACATTGAATAGATAAAGGACACATTGAATAGATAAAGGACACATTGAGTAGATAAAAGACACATTGAGTAAATAAAAGACACATTGAGTAAATAAAAGACACACTGAGTAGATAAAAGACACACTGAGTCGAAAGGATACGAATTGACTATGCAAGAGACCGATTGAGCATGTAAGAGGCACGCATGTCAAAATGAGACAAACGTGAACAAAGGTTAAAAGTCACCGAAAAGGCCGCTCACCTCATTCAGACTGGGCCTTGGCATCAGCAGCAGTTCAGGCAGGGATTCTAGGAAGAGCCGGCGGACCCAAGGCGCCATCTGGTGCGTGCTGGGGCCGCGGAAGTGGACGTTGAGCACCACAACAGTGACTACGATGGACAAGGTGACAAGGATCATAGTGAACAGCAGGTACTTTCCTATTAGCGGCACAACCAGCGAAGTCGGTGGAATTGTCTCCGCCAGCAGCAAGAAGAACACAGTGAGCGCCAGCAGGATGGAGATGCACAAGGTGATCTTCTCGCCGCTGTCCGAGGGCAGGTAGAACACCATCACGGTTAGGAAGCTGATGGCCACGCAGGGAATGATGAGGTTCACAGTGTAGAACAGGGTCTTGCGGCGCAGCACGATGGTGAAGGTGATGTCCGGGTAGGGCTCCGGACAGCACGGGTAAGTTTTCTCGTTGCGCCTGGCCGGGACTCGCATGACGTCCCACTCGGTGGACTCGTAGAAAGTCTCCAAATCGATGCCGTAGTCAACCTCCCAATCGCTGGAGTTGGCCTGTTGAATGTGGCGAAGATCCACCTGCGGAGGCGGTGGAAACTGGGCCACGCTAGGGGGTGTGCTGGTGGTAAGTTATTGACCTGTAGCCTTTTGCTGGATTTTTCAAGTCAGTAGCATGGTTCATTCTAAGTGTTTGAATCAATCTTTGATTCGTACAGAGTGGTCTATCAGCGACGTTTGATGCGTTCTGAAAGAGGTTAGCCGGCGACGTTTGATGTGTTCTGAAAGAGGTTAGTCGGCAACGTTTGATGTGTTCTGAAAGAGGTTAGTCGGCAACGTTTGATGTGTTCTGAAAGAGGTTAGTCGGCAACGTTTGATGTGTTCTGAAAGAGGTTAGTCGGCAACGTTTGATGTGTTCTGAAAGAGGTTAGTCGGCAACGCTTGATGTGTTCTGAAAGAGGTTAGTCGGCAACGTTTGATGTGTTCTGAAAGAGGTTAGTCGGCAACGTTTGATGTGTTCTGAAAGAGGTTAGTCGGCAACGTTTGATGTGTTCTGAAAGAGGTTAGTCGGCAACGTTTGATGTGTTCTGAAAGAGGTTAGCCGGCAACGTTTGATGTGTTCTGAAAGAGGTTAGTCGGCAACGCTTGATGTGTTCTGAAAGAGGTTAGTCGGCAACGTTTGATGTGTTCTGAAAGAGGTTAGTCGGCAACGTTTGATGTGTTCTGAAAGAGGTTAGTCGGCAACGTTTGATGTGTTCTGAAAGAGGTTAGTCGGCGACGTTTGATTTGTTCTGAAAGAGGTTAGTCGGCAACGTTTGATGTGTTCTGAAAGAGGTTAGTCGGCAACGTTTGATGTGTTCTAAAAGAGGTTAGTCGACGACCTTTTATGTGTTAAAATAGAGGTTGAGCAGTGACGTTTGAAGGAGCATGACCTTAAGCTAGGTGCAGTGAGCTGAAGCGACTTAGGCAATCCTTGGCCCGCTGTCCCGTGAAGAAAAGTAAGGAATCCCTGCGGAGATGATCCACGATTTAGCTTGACGCCTTCGCTGGCTAAGGCCTCGTTGAGGATAATTAAAAATCAGTCGAAGAAACGCAGCGCCCGATCTTCTGGCGCCGAGTGGGAATTCTTTCAAGCAAAACGAAGCGATTGCAAAGTGGGGACTAAGCTATGGGTCGCTTGAAGCAGAAAATTGCTGGCTTCTCAAGTATCTAAGCTTGGTGACCATTCGTAGAAAATCGTTTTTTGTAGGAATTAGCTTCTGAAAAAATCTGTTAAAGTTACAGTTCCCTACAGGCTGATTCCTTTACTCACCTGCAGTCCGTCATAAGTCCAGCTTCCAAACTTCATCGTGCATTCCTGACTGTCGAATGGAAAGAATTCCACGTCAATTTGACAGGAGGATTTGTAGATGGCGGGCGGCTCCCATAGGATTTTTCCAGTGCTCCTCAGCGATGCCTTGGTCATTAGGGTCACCTCGTAGTTTCCGTCGGCGCTGATCAAAGGAGTAAGAAGTTTATGGTTTCCTTGATTGTTCGATTCAAATTTGAAAATATGAGTGAGTATAAAGCGGTTCCCAAATTAAGTTGGAGATCTGAGATGAGAGTTGCTGAGCATTTTATTTTTAGCCCATTGGTTCTGCCTTGTGACCGGAGGGTCGTGAGTTCGAGCCCCAGCTTTAGGAGACAATTGATTCGTGCCCTGAGCAACAATTGAGATCAGTTATCAGTTTGATCTGGGAAAATTTTTAAGGTGAGTGTGTTGCCCCCCTCCGGCACGTTAGGACTGAACAATTAGCTGTACACAGCCATGGGATGCTAACATGGTGGGATGTCTAATTTGGTTAGAATTGAGTACGCCAAGACTCACTTGTTGTACAGCACAATATCCGGTAGCCAGATGTGCTCAGACGGTATGTAGAGGGTGCTCACTCCGTGGTATTTTGCTGGATCCCAAGTCAGCTTGCTGTCGTACCACACCTCTCTTAACCAGACATTGGTGGTCATTATTTGGTTCTTCTCATCCTGAAAGCGGATTGCAACAGATTATTGAAATTCTATATGCACGGGTGCACTATCTTGAGCCATGAGAGCTAAGCTAAAGCTAAATCTGCAGGAGGGCTGCAGGCACTTTGACGCTTAAAGCGACATCGTCCCACAACCAGCGACTGGGCATGACTGTCCATTGCGCTGACTCCTGAGGCGCGTTCAGTCACACTAAATACGGTATGCAGGCATAGACACACACACAAGCCAGCATCCAGGCACGCACTCACATAGGGCGTACAAGCGGTGGTTCCAGGAATATACACTCTCTATGCCTTGGGGGGTTGCCCTCATGGGCGTAAATTGCACAACTGGCCCATAGCCCAACCAATTCGTGCACAAGACCCCAAATTAATGTGACACTGCACACGAAACTGCGCTAGGGAAAATCGCCAACCTACAACGCGGAGTCGAACCTGGACCAGTGGCACACAAGGCAGACGCGCTAGACCGCCGAGCCACTCGCCCCAGAGCCATGAGAGCACCGGTCCTTTACTGATGGCAGTACATTTAGTAGACCACCTGCTGTTCTAGAAATTGACACCCCACACCAGGCAGTGCCGCATCAACCAGCAAACACCAGAATCAATAATATAACGATGCGAGTCTGTCAGTCAATCGGGTATTCATTTGGAGTTGCTCCTTCATAAAAAATTAACATTTTTCTAAACTACTGGACACCTGTTATCCAGGTCTCTGCTTGTACTTTGCCCAATCTTGGCTGACCAGCAGTTCTCACACCCTGCAGTGCACGCGGTGAGGGAAGCATCGATTTGAACTCCCACTTGGCGACTGAATTTTAGAGACGTCTGAGCAGGGTAGAGGGGGGGCAGGCGGCTCACGTCTGTCTCGCACCCTTATTCTTATCCTCAAATTCGATGCGGGAATCGATATTTGACAACTGGCAAAGCAGATTGCCTGCTTCAAGGACTTTTATAGAAAAAAGGCATCTGGACTAGAATCGCATAAAAATAAAAGCATTTAACCTTACCACATCAATTAACTGAGACAGCTTGAGGCCAAGATATACAGTAAGCGTTTTCGAATTGTTATTCACCGGCCTAATTAGCTTGTTGTAGTCCGTTTTGACGAGCAGATCTTCGTATAGGCGTTTGGCGTCGGGGTTGGCTTGGCTGTCACCTGTAGGTGGGGGGGTTTCCAGAAGCTCATAAAAACCGCCAGTTTCACCCCACGAGGTATACAATTTACTCTCTGCGAGCTACACCCCATGAGGTCTACAATTTACTCTCTGCGAGCTACACCCCATGAGGTCTACAATCAACTCTCTGTGAGAGCTACACCGCATAAGTTCTCAATGTACACTCTGCGAGCTACACCCCATGAGGTCTACAATTTACTCTCTGCGAGCAACACCCCATGAGGTCTACAATCAACTCTCTGTGTGACCTACACCGCATGAGTTCTCAAAGTACACTCTGCGAGCTACACCCCATGAGGTCTACAATCAACTCTCTGTGTGACCTACACCGCATGAGTTCTCAAAGTACACTGCGAGCTACACCCCATGAGGTCTACAATCAACTCTCTGTGTGACCTACACCGCATGAGTTCTCAAGTACACTCTGCGAGCTACACCCCATGAGGTCTACAATCAACTCTCTGTGTGACCTACACCGCATGAGTTCTCAAAGTACACTCTGCGAGCTACACCCCATGAGGTCTACAATCAACTCTCTGTGTGACCTACACCGCATGAGTTCTCAAAGTACACTGCGAGCTACACCCCATGAGGTCTACAATCAACTCTCTGTGTGACCTACACCGCATGAGTTCTCAAGTACACTCTGCGAGCTACACCCCATGAGGTCTACAATCAACTCTCTGTGTGACCTACACCGCATGAGTTCTCAAAGTACACTCTGCGAGCTACACCCCATGAGGTCTACAATCAACTCTCTGTGTGACCTACACCGCATGAGTTCTCAATGTACTCTCTGCGAGCTACACCCCAGGTCTACAATGTACACTCTGCGAATTGCACCATATGTGATCGACGATGTACACTGCTAAATATACCCCATGAGGTCTAAAACTTATTCTCTGCTATTCCAAACAATTAGGTCGAAAATTCAAAACTAAAATGTACACTTTACACATTAGATTCTATAATCTAGCAGCAGTGATCACTGTAAATTGTTCAGTTTACTCTTCACTTTACAAAATGCGGTCATATTACGAGGGTAAAAAATAAAAATCGACGTGAAGTAGATTATTAAAGTTTACTTCCTCATTTTACTTAGAGTTAAATGTACGTAAATGAGTACAGCCAGTGCCTCAGAGAGGAGCACTAAAATCACGCGCTCATTGAATTGTTGCTCATCGCCTCAGAATTCTGGTCTTCTACCGCACAACCTCATGAATCTAATAATGTAAGCAATATGCTAATCAGATTTCTTCAGCCGGACACTTGAGCACCAGTGCTTGCTCATTCCTGAGCAAGCCCCTAGTCCATCAATTTCAAGCGAAGGTGGACATGAAGTGGAGCGCGAGACGCTTCGGTTTATTCTCAGCTGTTATTATTTTTTACACGAGCTGAGGTACTCATTTGAGATCATTTCTCAACCTGATATCATTCTTTATCAGGTCCCCAAGTCGTGTTCTGCATCAGGCGAAATCCTTCAATCTTTCCTTCAAATCTACCCCATTCACTTCCCTATCTACGGTTACCTTAATTTTCGTCTGCTTCCCAATTTTCTTGAATTCCACATTTCCGTATCGATTGAGGAACAAAAAAGTTTAAGCACTTACCAATCAGATTCAGCATCAGAAGGAGTGAAACAAGTCGCTTAACACCCGGCTTCATTTGCAAACGAGAAATAGCAATACTTGCAAAACGAAAAATGAAGTATTTAAATAAATTTTTTGACCTGTTTGATTTTTAAGTGTTTTGGCGATACAGAGGCAGTAACAAACTTCTAGCCCCTCTCTCTTTCTCTTTCATAGACTTCCAGCTACAGTGCACAGCCAATCGGATAGAGCCAATCGCGAACAGTAAAAACTTTCTGCTTTATCGCCAAGCATAATTTTTTACAGCTTACAGGCGGGAAGAGAGAGCCCAGGTTCCTCATATATCAGTTGAAAAGGTTTATAGCCACTGAGGCCACAGAGGTGAATAAGTGAAATTCCTAACTCGGTGAGCCATTGAGCCTAAACACGAGTGACTGGATGGCCAAGCATAAAAACAGACTTACAGCTAGCAGCTTTAAGCAGCAAGCATTTTGGGTTAGGGTTGGAAGAACTTGGAAATTCAAGTTAATAGTTAATTTTAGGCTTGTCGTATGCGCCACTATGCAGCGTGGCTGCTACAGTTTCCCCACTGGCAGAGCTCCGCCTCCCCTATGCAGCGCCGGTGCACAGAAACGCTTTTGTCTTCTTTGCTCGTGCATGCACCCTGCAGCAGATGCAGCAGCAGCCCGGGGGGGCAGGCGGTATGTATTTTCTGTGAGGCAGAAGAACTGGCGGTGGCTGACAGCTACGGAAAGTAATGCAAAGGCTTTTTAGTGGGAACTCAAAATTGCTAATGGGACTCGCTGCGCTGCTGCTTAGAGAGGAAGGGGTTGCAACCATGAGTCGTTCCAGCTCATGTCTGGAGCCAGCTCACTAACTAACTAACTAACTAACTAACTAACTAACTAACTAACTAACTAACTAACTAACTAACTAACTAACTAACTAACTAACTAACTAACTAACTAACTAACTAACTAACTAACTAACTAACTAACTAACTAACTAACTAACTAACTAACTAACTAACTAACTAACTAACTAACTAACTAACTAACTAACTAACTAACTAACTAACTAACTAACTAACTAACTAACTAACTAACTAACTAACTAACTAACTAACTAACTAACTAACTAACTAACTAACTAACTAACTAACTAACTAACTAACTAACTAACTAACTAACTAACTAACTAACTAACTAACTAACTAACTAACTAACTAACTAACTAACTAACTAACTAACTAACTAACTAACTAACTAACTAACTAACTAACTAACTAACTAACTAACTAACTAACTAACTAACTAACTAACTAACTAACTAACTAACTAACTAACTAACTAACTAACTAACTAACTAACTAACTAACTAACTAACTAACTAACTAACTAACTAACTAACTAACTAACTAACTAACTAACTAACTAACTAACTAACTAACTAACTAACTAACTAACTAACTAACTAACTAACTAACTAACTAACTAACTAACTAACTAACTAACTAACTAACTAACTAACTAACTAACTAACTAACTAACTAACTAACTAACTAACTAACTAACTAACTAACTAACTAACTAACTAACTAACTAACTAACTAACTAACTAACTAACTAACTAACTAACTAACTAACTAACTAACTAACTAACTAACTAACTAACTAACTAACTAACTAACTAACTAACTAACTAACTAACTAACTAACTAACTAACTAACTAACTAACTAACTAACTAACTAACTAACTAACTAACTAACTAACTAACTAACTAACTAACTAACTAACTAACTAACTAACTAACTAACTAACTAACTAACTAACTAACTAACTAACTAACTAACTAACTAACTAACTAACTAACTAACTAACTAACTAACTAACTAACTAACTAACTAACTAACTAACTAACTAACTAACTAACTAACTAACTAACTAACTAACTAACTAACTAACTAACTAACTAACTAACTAACTAACTAACTAACTAACTAACTAACTAACTAACTAACTAACTAACTAACTAACTAACTAACTAACTAACTAACTAACTAACTAACTAACTAACTAACTAACTAACTAACTAACTAACTAACTAACTAACTAACTAACTAACTAACTAACTAACTAACTAACTAACTAACTAACTAACTAACTAACTAACTAACTAACTAACTAACTAACTAACTAACTAACTAACTAACTAACTAACTAACTAACTAACTAACTAACTAACTAACTAACTAACTAACTAACTAACTAACTAACTAACTAACTAACTAACTAACTAACTAACTAACTAACTAACTAACTAACTAACTAACTAACTAACTAACTAACTAACTAACTAACTAACTAACTAACTAACTAACTAACTAACTAACTAACTAACTAACTAACTAACTAACTAACTAACTAACTAACTAACTAACTAACTAACTAACTAACTAACTAACTAACTAACTAACTAACTAACTAACTAACTAACTAACTAACTAACTAACTAACTAACTAACTAACTAACTAACTAACTAACTAACTAACTAACTAACTAACTAACTAACTAACTAACTAACTAACTAACTAACTAACTAACTAACTAACTAACTAACTAACTAACTAACTAACTAACTAACTGAAAGTGAAGCAGAAGAGTGGTGGAAAAAATTCTATCCTAAAATTCCTGTACATATTTTTAGAAGCATGTTAAGAAAAGCAGACTTTGCCCAAAGTCAAATCATGCACAGTTGTGGCATGTTTGTTCAAGTGTGAGTTTTATTACTTTTAAGAGGCTTTTTATGAGTAAACACAGCTTGAAGCATTCTCAGGTTGTAAATGTTGGGAGGTTTTGTACTAAATTTTCGGTAAATTTTTGGCTACAGTTGAACAAGCACTCACTTTGTCGATACGAGAATGTTTTTTCATTGATATACGCTTGTACTACTTAATAAAAGGCTAAATTTATAAGGAATTTCGGTATATTTCCCAGGAAATGGATTTTTGCATTACAGAGAGCTTATAGTAATACAGAGTATCGAATAAAGTAATACTATAAAACCGAAAACTTCCCAACTTATCCTTCGAGTGACGTAGGATAATGGTTCCCTCCGATTGTAATCCCTCCGGCCTCGGGAGCAATAGCACGTGACCACTTCTAATTGTCTCTTTTGATTGTTTTTTACCTCCCGCAGTTTTTTACACTTGCCGCAGTAACCCACAGTGTTTCGAGTGCAAGACATAAAGAATACATTAATTAAACGTAGAGCCAAATTCACTAAAATCTCAGATTAGTCAATTAAGAATTTATCAGCTAACAGTTCTCAGTCTATCTTGTCACTCTGGATCCTCACTGACTGTCGTCAGCGGGCAGCTGTTCGTTTGGCTGCTTGTTCGCCGCGCAAAATTCGTCCCAATCGGGCCAGATTAGGCTCTTTATGCGGTCCAGGTAGGGTCCCAGATTCTTCGCTTCGGTCTCCATCACGGCTTTGTGCGGCGGCTTCAAAGGAGAATACCTTTAAGTGAAGAGTTTGAAACGGTTGTATTTAGATCTTCGAGAATAGCTTATCCTTGGAGTTAAGCAGTGCTCAAGCATCTCCATACACTCATATGTATTGAGAGCTGAGCAGTGCTCAAGCATCTCCATACACTCATATGTATTGAGAGCTAAGCAGTGCTCAAGCATCGCCATACACACACGTGTCTATTGAGAGCTGAGCAGTGCTCAAGCATCGCCATACACACACGTGTCTATTGAGAGCTGAGCAGTGCTCAAGCATCGCCATACACACACGTGTCTATTGAGAGCTGAGCAGTGCTCAAGCATCTCCATACACACACGTGTCTATTGAGAGCTGAGCAGTGCTCAAGCATCTCCATACACACATGTCTATTGAGAGCTGAGCAGTGCTCAAGCATCTCCATACACTCATATGTATTGAGAGCTGAGCAGTGCTCAAGCATCGCCCTACACAAATGTCTATTGAGAGCTGAGCAGTGCTCAAGCATCTCCATACACACACGTGTCTATTGAGAGCTGAGCAGTGCTCAAGCATCTCCATACACACATGTCTATTGAGAGCTGAGCAGTGCTCAAGCATCGCCATACACACACATCGCCATACATTCAGTGACAACTCAGCGGTGATAAAAGGCACTAAATCAAGCCTCCTGACCAGATCTGAGCCAGATGGGAAAACACGGCACAGTCAACCGTAGTTGGCGAGTTGCCGCCCAGCAGAAACTGCTTGTCACCCAGCAGGGCAGACAGCGCGCGAATATCGTCGCAGCCCATGGCGTGAATCTCTTCGGGCGTGTTCCTGCCGATGCCGTGGGCCTCCAGCCGGGACCGGGAGTTGCGCTGGATTGACCGAGACGCGATCGCGCGCTTCAGGGCGCCAAAGCCCTCCCACATGTCGAAGAAGTCGGAAGACTCCGGACCGAGCATCCGGTATTGGCTGTAAGACCACACCAGCTGGTTGTCGACCATGGCCTCCACCATGCTGGACACGGCCCGCTGCTCATCAGTCAGCTTGTCCACCTTGTTGAACCTGGCTGCCAACTCCTTGATGATGACGCTCGACTCGTTAATCTCCTTGCCATCAATCTCAACGAAAGGCACCTGGCCCTTCTTGCTCCAGTAGCTGTAGCTGCGGATGGCTTCGTATTCGATCTCATTGAGTCGCAGCCACGATTCGACCTTCAACGCGAATGGCGAAATGGTCGGGCAGCAGCGGATGCTAGGAAAGGTGAACAGGTAGACCTTGCCGGGCTTGTACTTTGTGATCTTGGGTCCGCTGCTATTCTGGTTGCCCATGCTTCCAGTGTCGCTGTTAAGATTAGCAAAAAACCTTGAGACTGGTAGCTGAGGGTCAGTTGCTATTAGGACTCTTCTTACTGGGTCTGTCTTTTAAAGAAGAGTGGGTTTTCTTTAGCCCCCCTTAACGAGCATCTCTCTGCCTATTTTTTTGCTTTCTTTCTCACTGTCAGCGTACGCACGAAGCACAGAATAGCGAGACGAGATTGTAATTGGCAAAAAAACGATTAAGGTAAAGAATTTCTTTCTTATCTGGGTTACACACTCCACCAATCTTGTGTGAGACTAGTTTGAACTGTTAAATCGGCAACACAGCTCAACTTGGGCTTAGATTTTCATGGTCCACAAGGCGGTTTCTCGACCTGTGGCTGACCTGCGTGGTCTTTTGCTAGTTTCGCTGATATAATTTTTAACAAAGTAGGCAGGCAAGGTTATGCGATATAAACTCCACTGAAACGCTAATTATTTGAGATTTAGAATAACTCAGCGTCTATTTATATTGCATTTTGAATGATATATTTCCCATCTCCCCCAAGTTGACAGGCGGGGGCAGGCGGATGCGCTCAAGCAGCATCAGCTCCGTGTACTCGTAATTCAGTATATTCCAATTTTCAAGCTCTTGCTTAACCGTTGGTCTTGATGAACAACCGGCAGCGTTCTACTGGAACCCTCCGGCGTTGGTAGGCTCGCAGGCCGTGGCAGACAACGCCAGTGTCGACAAAGGCAATCTCGTAGTCGTTCTTGAAGCCGTTGCCTTTGGAGCAGGCCGTTGAACTAGGCAGAGATGGCTTCGGATCCTCTTCATTGCAAACCTGCTCACGGTAGCAGGGCTCGCCGGGCAGACAAGAGGCGCCGTATGCCATCCGGTAGACCTGCACGTCCCGGTAGTTGCACGGCAGGCTAGGGTTGCTGACGGGATCTTGTCGGGCGGCGAAATTGGCTGGAGCTAACTCGCGATTGTCCGGGCTGATGAAGGTCCACACTATGCTACCGTTGTACAGGTCTTCTAGGCTAAACTGTTCAAAGCAGCGGCTGAACAGCTCCCAACTAGCGGCTGACAAAGCGTTGGACGAAGCAACAAGGACAATGATGTACATCAGACGCAGAGTCTTCATCTTCAGGACTTGAGTCTATGAAATTACGCCAACTATTGTTGCAGTTCGTTCAGTTTGGATGGCCGTCTCTATGGAGTCCCGGAACGGATGCTTCAGCGCAACCAGCCAAAGATGGCGCGAAGTGAAAGCGCTTTTTATAAAGGCGGCACCGATTGAGGCGGTGCCAGAGCGGTCGGCCTCGAGATTATTAAAAATTTGATTCCATCCGTGTTCCACCCCCCTCTTCTGCCGAATTGGCTCGCCCGCTCGCCCCCGCTAGGACTATTCTAGACTTCGTCTGGAATCCGCGCGGCGTTGTTGTGGAGCCTTGCAACGAGAAACCCACGAAGGCGGCAACAGCGGAGCCACCTTCCCATTACTCGGATGCCATCGAGAAGATCAAATGGGACCAAATGATGATGTGATTCCGGCGATCCCGCTTTATTGCTCTAACATTCTGCGCGCAGTCAACGTGGGCGGAGGCTATTGAGTTGCAGAAAAAATTGTTTTTTGCCTGCTAATTAAAATCGCAGGGATTTCCAAACAACCGGTTTTGTTTTCAATTTAGGATTTCCAATCGAAAGCGAAATTAGAAAGTGTAAATTAGAAATTTTAGCATCGAGGAGGTGAGGCATGAGTTCAATGCAGCTATTCGCAAATAAAAACGGAATGGACGGTGCGACGGTACCACTAATTGTCAGAATTTTCTAAAAATATTCACTATCGATGATCGGGGCGCTTGAGTGTCAAATAGATCATCAATCGAATCCATTGATTCCGGAGCTTCTGAAATGAATTTTGCTCTTTCGATTTTTTTTATTTTGAAATAAATTTGAGGAAAATCTCTGGGCTTTGCTATGTTTTTTAAAGCTGATCAGGATGCAACAGTAGTCTCAAAAAATGTCGTAGAAACGTTGATACCATGAGGAAACTAAGATTCCGATTTTTAGAGCAAGAAAAGTTTATAGGCTCACAGATTACTGCAGTAAGTAGCATGGACTGCAGAGAGCACTGTAAAAATTACCTAAATGTAGTTTAACCAGAAATATGGATGCATTGACTGCTTTTCGACACAGATTAACAAAGAAAATTTTATTTTTTCTTCTTTTCGTTTGCGAATGCTTAACTAATGACAAGATTGCAGATAGCTCGTAATCTACTGCACATGAAAGATGAAAAAACGTACTTTAAAATTATACTATTTAAAATTCATTAAGTTAAAATAAATAGAGCATCGTTTAAAAATTCCTATTTTCTGAATTATATACTATGATTAAAAGTTTTAATTCTGATAATTCTGAGATAATTTCCTATATTATAGTAAGAATAGGAATACATTGATTCCATTAACATTTCTCAGTCGAAGGTATCAATGCAAAAAACTGTTTTTGCTTGGTTGCAGCTTAAAGAATATTATATTAATTATTTAATAGTTAATAGAGTAACTTTATGCCTTTTCATTGTAAATATTTATGCAAAAATAAGTTATAAGTTAAAATGCTTTGATAATGTAGCGAAATTGAACCTGCCTTCGAAAGGTAGGTTAGATAATTTAAATAATTCTCATGTAATTTTTAATGCAGAGATTTACCCAATGTATTGTGTTGTGTAGAGTATGATATTTAACGTTTATATATTCTAAAGGATTATGTCAATCCACTGCATTTACTTGAAATAAATGAATGAATGCTGGTTTTCGTGCCGGTTCGACCTACAAGTACAGGGTGGGCGGAAAGTCACTCCCTATTTTAAATTACTTTAAAATTCCTGGCCACCCAGGAGCCCGGATTTGACACCCTGCGACTTTTTTCTTTGGGGTTGGTTAAAGGAAGAAGTCTACCGCTCCAAACCAACGACACTCGAAGAACTGGAGGATCGAATTAGGGGAGTCATGTCCACCATCTCAGCGGAGTTTCTGAGAAAGTCAGTGGATGCATTCCTGAACGTTTGCAGCAGCTGGTAAAAAGATCTGGGGCGCATATTGAATTTTAGAGACAACTTACCATTTATGTCTACCTTGTATGACTAATTTTTCTGTGAATAAATACATATAAAGTACATTGTTTTATTAATCAAAATAGGGAGTTACTTTCCGCCCACCCTGTATATCGCTGCGATCTATTTAGCACCATGAATTTTCATATAAATGTGACCAATACCTTATACAATAAAATTCATCGTCTTCATCGCAACCACATTATTGCAATTATCTTTTTATTTCATCCCTTTTTCGCAAACAATTAAAAAGTTCTGTACTGACACAGCGCATCGAAAGAAAAAATAAATTTAACATCAAGGGGTCATTCTCAAATCTAGGATTCAACCAAGTGAAGCGAAAAAAACAAGCCCATTGATGGACTAACTTTGTAAAATTTTAAAGATATTGATTCAGGGGCCCTAAAAAAATTGCTGAAACCAGAAGAAAATATACAAGTGTGAACGAAAATGCACATTTGTTTATTTTTATTGAGACAATATTTACGATAGTAATATAAGCCTTATTTCAATGGAATTCTTATTTATTGTAAAATTCAAACCTTAAATCATTGTATATTAATCTTCAGGTCAACACTATGAAGGCATTTTATAAATTTCCTTCGTCTTTTGTTATTACGTGTGAAGTTGTTTACGGCGCACGATTTTGGCTTGCAAATTTCATTGCAATAATTACCGCCATCAGTGATAATCTACCACAGAAAATAAGAGTAATCTTAAAGCTTTATAATCCTTAAAATAAGTAAATGCTACCTTTAGCTGGAAAATAAACAATTTATTCGTAAGTTGCAACTTTGAATAAATTAACAATCTATTACACTGTAAAAATAACTATTAAAGTAAAAAATAAATTAAACATTATAAAACGAATTTTAATGTTTACTGTTACCAAAGATACAATTAAATTTACATTTTTCTGACACAAAATTTTTTTTTTCACATGCTTAAATTAAAATAGGTCTTGAAATGTGATTTAGGAAAAAGAAGAAGGGAACTTAAATCAAGGCATTCTCATTTTTTACTTCAAAATGAGAGAAGTAAAAATGGCAAATTATTATAAACTTTTTTGCAGAGAACTTAAAACTTTTAAGTAACACATAATCAATGTGGTACTTAAGCATCAATTAAGCATCAGTAACTGTAAATATCAGGTTACAATCAGATGCTCAAGAAACAAAAACATAAAATACTTAATAAACACTGCTTCATTTTATTACAGTATTGCATGTAAAAGTGCCGGAAAGTATTTGACTCTGCCGAACTTTATGTGGCTAAAAAATCATGAATGCATCTGTAAATTGAATCTACTCTAAAAATCTTCAGTAAAATGCAAAAAATTACAAGATAATAAGCAAACTGTTTAGTAAAGTAAACCAGTGAAAAAGGGGCTGAAAAAATGGAAGTAAAAAATGAGCAAAATCTGAAACTATGGGTACGAATAGCAAAACAGACCAAAAAAGGCTTTGGGCGACAGTAAAAACAGAAATTATATGCTTATTATACACATAGGCAACAATTACAGCATTATTGCCATTGGGTACTTTGTTTATCTAATGTAGCGGTGATGCAAACTATATAGCAATCTACGAGTATATATCCAATCTTGAATTAATACTTTAAGCTTGGTTTTGGGGATGAAGTAAATTGCTGCACATTGAATGTCCCACTTGCAGCTGTTCAATTCATTTCAGTAAAGGCATTATGCATGTAAATATATATAATACTCAAGTACTGAAAAAAATTGTAAGCAATTTGAGTAATTAGTGAGAAATTTAATTTCTGCACATTCGTACTGCTGACTTAGAGGATCATTTTACACACTACGAGCCTAGATCCTTTTGGATCAGGGAACTATTCAATTGCTCGAGAAAGTCTCTGAGTTAAATATACAGTATAACTGAGAAGACTCTAAATTCTCAAAGGTCTCTGTAGCCTCCAATTCAGCAGCATTCCTTCAGCTTTCCATCATACATGCGCAACTATTGGAATCACCCGGCCGTTTCTAATACACACACACACACACACACACACACACACACACACACACACACACACGGGTAAGTCGCTATTGGACAAAATTGCCATCACATGACAGCCATGAACCAATAGCGACATGCATGTGTGTGGCCAATGGAAACGGCCGGGTGATTCCCGAGGTCAGGCCCATCCATGTTTCCTCTGCCATCGTCCCGTTAGCAACTCCCCTATATTAAATCGCTGTATTACTAGCTGTGTGTCAAATCCTCCAAATCGTTTTCCATTCTCTGACTAGAAACTTACGACCACATTGCTTCGACATTACAGCGACCACGTTCCACATGCAGCTTACATTTATAACTTACGACGCACGCCAATTTATTAGATCTGATAAGGAAGTACCCTTTTATGGACAAATAATTGCGATAAATCCCTGAATTGTGGATATTTTAATGATTTGATTTTAGCCGAAATTATTCGCGATCAATTTCGTGAAATTGTTGTACAGTACGAAATGATATATCTTCCTTTCCCCTTCTACCTTCATTTTTTACGTAATATGCTCTACCGCCTATGCCACTCTCTCCTGTGCCCCTTGCTCAATCAAGGAAAATTTTTATTTCAATTACAGGATAAAATACTGTCTCTTACATGTACTGTATCTGCTCCGCCAATGCTTTAGTTGTTCACTTGCTTGAGTACAAGTCTGATGGACAAATAAAATGCTCCCACTGACACGCCCAAAGTTGATGCAGGCAGACTTGATGACCCGACGGGTGCTTTTGAAACGCCGTAATGACTGCAGTGCTCTCTTGACATGGCCTGCAATGTTTGAGTAAGCTTGGAGACGTGTTCGTGCAGCTGTCAATTCTTTATTTGCGCGATGAAGCCTCACTCGAATGCAGGTCCCGCTAGTTCGACGCTGTTTGGCAGCGGTCTTCAGAACAAGGACCTTGGCCTTCAGCTTGGCATTCTCACGTCTAAAAGCCGCTGCTGACCTAGCAAATGATTTCTAGGGTGTTTCTTTCAAGGTCACTCCGTCTGTAATGGGAAATCTGATTCTGATTCTGATTCTGTCCCTATACTTTTGCTGCTCCAGACGCATATGCTCCAAATAGCTACTATGAGAGCCGAAATTTTTCTCAATATATTTATTTCTCTTTTCACGGCGCTTCTGTCGCTCACTTAGCTTGAAAGGCATTGCTTAAATGGTCAGGGAGTTTAAAAGCATTAGCTGAGGAAATTTTTACCTTTGTAAATAATTTGGTTACAGGCTCAAAAGTCTAATCATACTATTTCTAAGAGGAGAATGCATGATGCTCAATAGAATTAACTATTTAAAAGTTTCATACTTAAAAATAGAAATTTATATGATTGTTCGAATGAAATAATACGCAGGGTTTAAATAGAAATGTCATTTTTTAATTTCATTGATTAGATGAATAATCTCAGTGAATATTAAATCTTTTGCCAACATACACATTTTAAAATCAGCTCATTCTGGAAATATTCATCAACTACTTATTTACACATTGTGGCGTTTATGTGAATCTTAAAAAATAAAAAATAAAAAATGCTTCTACAGAAGACCTAGTGCATCAATATTTTTTAGTTTATTTGTTTGCCTCATCCTCAAAGTGCTTCAATATTATAGTCCTAACATTTTTAGGAACAAGTACAATTTTCACATATTTTTCTAATTTTTGAGAAGTAGAACCAATATTTTGAGAAAAACGGAAAAATGCTCCTGCAAGACACCCATATCTTTATTTCTACAAAATTTCGTGCCATTTACTTATTTCACCGCTGCAAAACGCTGGTCCCAACGTTTTTTTTTAAAAAATCAGCGTATTTTCACACAAAACTTTATATTTTAGAGCTTAGAAGTAACTTAATAACAAAAAAATAAAAATGCTTCTGCACAAAACCCAGTTCTTTACTTTTAAAAATATTTCTGGCCATGTAGTTCTCCCAACTCTACAAAACTGCGGTCCCAACGTTTTCGACCTTGTGGGTGCTTTTTGTGTAAAAAAATAAAAAATACATATTTTGCTTTCTGCAACAAACTTAGCGCGGTGAAAAGATAAGTGTGTAATTAAAATGCTAAAAATTGAAAATTTAAGAGTAAAATTGCACCACATGTAAGGTGCAATTTACTTTAATCTCGCAGAAAAGTTGGCTTCGTTGCCCGTGCAAAAGCGTGCAAATTTTTTTGCCAATGAATGATCATAAATTTTGCAAAAAATATCCATTTTAGATGTAAAATATGCATCTTAGGAAAATCGCATTCTTCTTATAACTCTTTTTGTGCAAAATTATCTTTTTTCGTCGCTTATTTATGTAGATATTAGTCAATTACTATCACTCCGCCTTAGCGTTACATCAAGTAAAAAAATAATTTGAATTTGATAAGTGACTCTGTAACCTGTTGTGATAACAATTGCACAAGTTTGGTATTTTCATTTGAAAATAAAAAAGGTTTTCTTCCTGCAAATTATTAGATCACCCTTGATTCGTGTCCGAGCGTTTTTATTCTCAAGGTTAAAGACCGATTTTTTTTGTTATACTGAGTAATTCCTAGTTTTGAGAATGACCCCAAGGCTGTTTAAATTAGTGGGTTTAAATATTATCATGCCTTTAGCCTCATAACAAAGTTTGTCAATAAGATCCAGCGTCAGATTTTTAGTACAAAAATATCATGTTCTGCTTTTTAACTTACAGAAATTAATTGAGAAAATAAATATTTGTCTTTATCTATGTCTTAAATAAAGGGGGTGTGTCCATTGTAGCATATAAGTTCATAATTTGGCCTTGTTGATTTAACTTCATTACCGTTGCTGACCTTCAATTGACATCTATTGTTGTGCTTCGTTGATAATTGCTGCCTTTATTCTCTCATTGTGAAAGAAAGAAAATGAGCACATCTATCGATACCAACTGTATGACACTCACGAGATTCATTCTTGAGGAACAGAAGAAGCACAAATCTGCGTCTGGTGACTTCACAAACATTATGCAAGCCATCTGCACTGCCGTAAAGGCCGTTTCATCTGCTGTTCGCCGTGCTGGAATGAATTCAATGTAAGGGCAGCTCTGCAATGCTATATTTATCATTTTTCTAGTTATAACAAAATATTCATGTCATTTATTATTATGCCTTTTGGATACATGCAAAGGTCAAATTTAAATAGTTCTAGCTAATGCTTTTTTTTCATGATGGAAGTCAACCTAGACCTATTTAATAATAATTATTGCTACACTTATTTTATACCATGTATTAAGTAAGTGATTGCTTTTAATTATGAAAGCAGATATTCTTTGACAATAAAAATATTAATTCTATAATTTTTCCTAATATTGCCTTCCATACCTAACTATTGCATTAAAAAACGCCAACTTTGATGTTTACAATTTTGAAAATAATTGTGCCAAAAGCTTTTATTTTACTATAAAGCATTAGATCATTAGCATTAGAGTTGCATTAATATTGTACTAATATACAGCAATCAAAAATATTTTTTATAATGTTTTTCTATTATTAAGTGCCTTGATTAAGATTTATGCTTAAACTGTTCTCTTCATCGTAATTAGGTATATTATCAACAATAATATATTTGAGTATTAAGAAGACTAAAAATTTATAATTTATTTTCTTTTAATCTGGCATGTAACTACAGATTATATAAAAGTCTAAAGTGCACTATTAAAAATTTTGCCAACCCTGGCATCAGACATTAGGTTTTTACTTAATGAAAAGCAATAACACTTTTCTTATTCCTGTCTTCTTTAGCTTTATTTAACTTCTTTAACTTTATTTTATTAACTTTATTATTAAATTAAAGTTGATATTTTGGAAAATAATTTTTTATTAAACTATAAATTTATTGCATATTTTGATAATAAAGTAAAAGTAAACCAAACATTTAACATTTTAATACAGGTTTGGCATGGCTGGCGGTCAAAATGTCCAGGGCGAGGATGTCAAGAAGCTGGACGTGCTGGCTAATGATCTCTTCATCAACATGTTGAGCTCGACATTCAAAGTTTGCGCCATGGTATCCGAGGAGAACAAAGACCTAATCATTGTAGACTCGGAGCACGAGGGCAAGTACATTGTTTGCTTCGATCCTCTGGACGGCTCGTCCAATATCGATTGTCTGGTGTCAATTGGTAGCATCTTCTGTGTGTTCCGCCGGCTTGGCGACGGCCCAGTAACGAATAAGGATGCTCTTCAGCCTGGCGACAAGGTGGTCGCCGCCGGCTACGCCTTGTACGGCAGCGCCACAATGGTTGTTTTGTCGCTAGGCAGCGGGGTCAACGGGTTCATGCTCGATCCGTCTATTGGTGAGCTCTATAAATATTATATAAGCTGTCGGGGGATTTAGATTCGACACCAATTCTCAAACACACTGTCGCAGGCGAATTCGTCCTAACCGAGCGCAACATGCGCGTGAAACCCCGCGGCAAAATCTATTCAATCAACGAATCGTACGAGTCCACCTGGGACGAGGCTGTCAAAGCCTACGTGCACAGCAAGAAATACCCCGAGCCGGGCAAACAGCTCTACGGCGCCCGCTACATCGGCAGCATGGTGGCCGACGTGCATCGGACAATCTGCTACGGCGGCATTTTCATGTATCCGGCTACGAGAGACGCGCCTAAGGGCAAGCTGCGCCTGCTGTACGAGTGCATCCCGATGGCATTCATCATCGAGCAGGCCGGCGGCCGGGCCGACACTGGCCGCGGCCGCATACTGGAGGTGGTGCCAACCGATATTCACCAGCGTTGTCCGGTGTTTTTAGGCTCCAAAGACGACGTGCAGGACGTTGTGGATCTGTACGCTAAGCTGGCTTGAGATTCAGTGCTCGATTTTTACTGATTTATTAACTTGAAAACTGTTTTTAGTTAGCTGTAGTAGATTGTTAGCGTGCCGTGTGTAAGCCTTAAATCCCGGTCATGTTCCCCTAATTCTTCCTGGTTTATCCCTTTGATTTTTAAAAATCAAATGTAGAAAACTTTGTTGCGGCATTAACTAATTATTTAGTTGTCTAATAGAAACCTATCAATATTTAGGTCGTTTTCTTGATTGATTCTGAAATGATTTTTCGATTTTTTTTCAAGTTTTAATGAGATTTAATCAGTCAATTGTGGTGTCCCGTCATTATAATTCATTCATAAATTTATTTATCTTTGTTTATTTAGTTAGCCGTTTTATTTAAAGCAGCAGTTTCGAATATATTTTAGTACAGGTGTTAGCTACATTACTCATGCTAGCTCTTTTTGTCTACTAAAATATCCCTTTAACATTGGTGTCGCATTTGTCTCGATGTATCTTCATTTTTTATTTCGCAAGTTTTCATATTTCAATGCTTTAACAGTGCTTCGACAAGAGCCTCTACAGTACAGCCTCTAACACCTCTTTAAAGGTGGGTAGAGAAGGAGTTGCATAAAATAGTGCAGTTGAAGGGAATAGAGTGATTAGAAGAGAATCGAAGAGAACTAAGTGAGAATATAATTTGGGAAACAGTTGATAGGAGTTAGAGCGGAACTAGCTCTTCGGTGCCCCCCCGCAGGGGGCGCAGACAGGCATTTTAAATCACTCATGTACTCAACAGAAATCTCCCTAAGCAGCTAGAAAATCTCTGCAGCAAAATTAAAGTCTCCAAAGAAGCATATTATCTTTCCGTGTATTTATAAAATCTACTGAAAGTCTCCCTGAGCAGTTAGACAATTGCCCCAAGCACTTGAAAAGTCTCCCAGTTAGAAATCCTCTAATCAGAAAGAAAAGTTCCTCGAGCAGTTAGAAAATCTCTTTCAAGCAGTTAGAAAGTCTCCCCGAGCAGTTAAGAAAATCCCCCAAGCAGACAAAAAATCTCCCTGAACAGTTAGAAAATCTCCTTCAAGCAGTCCAAAATCACCCAAGCAGCTAGAAAGTCTTTCCGAGCAGCGAGAAGATTTTTGAGCAGTCGAAAAATCTTCCCCCAGGATAAGGTAGAAAACCCCCGAACAGACAAATTCCCCCCCAGCAGTTAGAAAATCCCTTTTGAGAAGTAAAAAATTCTCCAATCAAATATAAACTTTCCCCAAGCAGTCAGAAAACCCGCAAAGATACCAAAAAGTTCCCGAAAAAGAAGAATCTTCGGGATAAAAACTCTCTGCGAGCAGATAAACCCCCTCGCAGACAGAGAATTCCCCAAGCAGATAAAAAATCTCAGGAGCATTTAGAAACTTCGCTTCGAGCAGTTAGAAATCCCCAAGCTGACAGAAAATATCCCCGAGCAGTCTGAAGTCCCCCAAGCTGACAGAAAATATCCCTAAGGAGTCTGAACTCCCCCAAGCAGAAAGAAAATCTCCTTTAAGAAGTTAAAAAAGCAGATAGAAAATGAGAACTAAGTGAGAAGATAATTTAGGAAATAATTGATAGGAGTTAGAGCGGAATTAGGTTGGTCGAGGTAGCGAGTGGGGGATACGAAAGGCTTAGTGGTGTGCGCGAGAAAGTCTAGTTTCGAGCTTTAGAGCGACAGTGTGGGAGAAGAGCCTGAAAAGAACATAAGAAAGTTACTATTAGAGCGAAAGGGAGTTGAGGTACGCCTAGAGGGCTCCCTTTCTGAACACGCACAGAGCGAAGCGAGAGAGTGGGAATGTCCGTAGATATTGAGAGTAGGCAGTGCAAGCGCGACTTTTTAGTTTTGAGTAGGTTAGATAGAGCAATACGAATATCTAACAGACTTGAGTACTTTCTACTGGAAGCTGGGATGCGTTTCTCTCAGCAACTGACGCCGGTAAACTTGTTGTCCGTACAAATAGCCATTTTATTGTAAAATGATTCACATTAATGTGTGGGTTTAATTGTGAATCATTTTGCTAATCTATTTTTAGCAACAACTAGACATGAGTGTACAATAACCCGACGGGGCGGGTTTGTACAGTTTTGACTGCACACCCGCCCCTGCAAAGTGAGGTAAGCGACTAGTCTGGTTTGGTACCGTATTCGCAAATGCCTATTTATACACTCCCGTAGCCGTCTCTGGGCAGCCAGGAAGCGGCCAGTCTTCTCAGAGAACTAAAAAGTATCGTCAGCGTTATGGCCTCTAATTTTCGTTACTGTGACGCGATTTCGTTGCTTCTGTTGCTTTGGTTCGCATTCGTTGGTAAGTTAATCATAAGATATTAGCTCAGTGCGTATGTATTCAGCTTGTTATTTTGTTAGACCAGTTATGGACAAATATATGCCTGTTTTTAACATACAAATAGTTCCCGACTCCACTATTATCAGCTTATTACAAGACGTTTGCCGATCTCCCTCACCCTCCCTGATGTTTACAGGACGGTTGCCGATCTCCCTCACCCTCCCTGATGTTTACAGGACGGTTGCCGATCTCCCTCACCCTCCTGATGTTTACAGGACGGTTGCCGATCTCCCTCACCCTCCTGATGTTTACAGGACGGTTGCCGATCTCCCTCACCCTCCCTGATGTTTACAGGACGGTTGCCGATCTCCCTCACCCTCCTGATGTTTACAGGACGGTTGCCGATCTCCCTCACCCTCCTGATGTTTACAGGACGGTTGCCGATCTCCCTCACCCTCCTGATGTTTACAGGACGGTTGCCGATCTCCCTCACCCTCCCTGATGTTTACAGGACGGTTGCCGATCTCCCTCACCCTCCCTGATGTTTACAGGACGGTTGCCGATCTCCCTCACCCTCCCTGATGTTTACAGGACGGTTGCCGATCTCCCTCACCCTCCCATATGTTTACAGGACGGTTGCCGATCTCCCTCACCCTCCCATATGTTTACAGGACGGTTGCCGATCTCCCTCACCCTCCCTGATGTTTACAGGACGGTTGCCGATCTCCCTCACCCTCCCTGATGTTTACAGGACGGTTCCCGATCCTCCTCACCCTCCCTGATGTTTACAGGATGGTTGCCGATCTCCCTCACCCTCCCTGATGTTTACAGGACGGTTGCCGATCTCCCTCACCCTCCCTGATGTTTACAGGATGGTTGCCGATCTCCCTCACCCTCCCTGATGTTTACAGGACGGTTGCCGATCTCCCTCACCCTCCCTGATGTTTACAGGACGGTTGCCGATCTCCTTCACCCTCCTGATGTTTACAGGACGGTTGCCGATCTCCCTCACCCTCCCTGATGTTTACAGGACGGTTGCCGATCTCTCTCACCCTCCCATATGTTTACAGGACGGTTGCCGATCCTCCTCACCCCCTTTCGGTGCAAGAACGTCTTCTACCATTTTTTCGTTCCCCTAAAAGTAGAATTATTAATAAGATTTTTTACAATCAGTCACAAAGCTATGGGCTATCAAGTAGATTGACTGGCTTCCCAACGTTTCAGCCACACCTGGAGCCATAAAATTGGTGCGCCAGTGCAGGGAATTTCAAAAATCTTCCGAATGCGGTTCACCAGCTTGCGGTCCCTGCCAGTACCGAGATGAGTTCTGCCGGATCTGTAAGGACTGTCCAACTAGCAAAATTGACAGCTCGGGCAAGGCTTTGCCGCCTGGTGAATTAGCAATTATTGACTGTCTGTACATTGTGACTGGCGTCTGTAACGGGTCGTGCATGGCAAATAAACCTGGCACTACTGATCCTACCTATCCTACTGGCGGCATGAGTAGTATCAGCTCGTACGCAGCTAGGACTAGTGCGATCGACTATCAAAAATCGCATGATACAGTTGGACACCATAGTAGCAACCCGATGTCTCAGAAGGAGTACATTATCGGCATCGTTTTCGCAGTTTTTGTAGTTGCACTGTTGCTCGTATTAGGCCTGATTTTCTACAATAAAAAGCTGATCAGAAAGAAATTCTTCCCATTAAATCAGTCGGATAGACAGCCCAGCCTCGTTGGGGTCGGCGTTTGTACACGCTGCGACCGTGTGGTTGAAGGCGCGGGCACAGCTCCAGATGGTGTTTACTGCGAGTGCCTGTGAATGCCGGTTGTTCAGCATGCTGATCTTACAGTTACTTTTTTGATGATTTAGTAAATAAAATAGAAACAAATTTACACACCCCACCTATCGAAAAGACGCAGCTAGTTGGGCGGCGCATCCGAGGGCTGTGTACAGTTGTTCTGCAACACCCACACTAAATTTACCCAGCTCAAACTGGTACCCAATCTCAGCTGGGTGGACTGAAGCAATCCGGGATAAAGTGCCTTGCTCACGGGCGATAATTGTCTCCTAGGGCTGGGACTCGAACCCACGACCATCCGGTCATAAGGCAGGCGCCCTAGCCACTACCTCGTAGGCTACAACTCCTTTGTAGTGAAATTTTTGTTAGTTTTATGATTGAACTAACGTATTGCTTTCTTTTTGACGATTAGCCGTGATACAGTGTATAATACCCAGCTTATATCCTGCCGCAATGTTTAACCATTGCGCATTTGTTTAATCCCTCACTATTTTGTGCACAGAAAAGAAGAAAATAAATTTCTTTGATTTTGAAAACTTGTGAGCAGATTGTTCTCCCACCATGTCTATATTATTTACACATTAAGTAAGGTGTCTCCATAATTTTTTACCGTAGCTTGAGCGAAATTACTCTGATCTGAGATCACAATCGCCTGAGCACATTCTCTTTTGAATATTAAAGAATAGAATTTGACAGGAAAATAATCTTATTTGCATAAATCTGAGCGCATATCAATAAATGAATAAGCAATAAATCGAAAATAAATTCTTGGTTCAATTTTAGCTTTTATTGCTACTAGCAGTACACACAGCTTCCAAATACCCCCAATCAATCAGTGGAATTTAGAAATCGGTAGGAAACAGGAAAGAAATACAAGAAACCGAAATTTACTTACTAGGTAAGAGGTCCTTCTTGACTGTCTCTGTGCGATCCCTCTATTCTCTCTAACCCCCTTTCTCGTATACCACTAGAGGCTGCACACTTAGGCAAAAGGCAAAATAAAACACGCATCTTGCGGCAGTCAAAGAAAGCGGAACCGTTTACCTCTGTCTGTTTACTTCCAGATTGAATCAGATAGAACTATAGAAGCAGATTTAGTTGCATGTAAAGAATTTGATGCACACATTTTAAGTCCAGCCAGAATCCATCTTGCCACGATCGAATGTGGCCAGAATTTGATGGAGAGTTTTGTCAGTCAGAACTAAAAGCTGAAAACGAGTGTCTTATCAACTGACCTCACTGGAGCTGAGATCTCCGTAGCCATTGATCAGCCTTGTATTTAGTTAATGCAAAATGCGTGCAAGATCGCTCGAGTCATAGCTGTAGCACTGGCCTTTACATCATATAGCCCTAGGGCCGAACACGAGTTCTGTCTTAGCAAGCTAGCAATCAATCATTGTACTCTCGCGCACTGTCCAAGTTCATTGACTTAGTTCTGTACGCACGCTTTCATGCTAAATCTTTTTCTGCTAAATCGTAATGGAACACTTGTACCAATGTAAAATTACATCGCCCACACACTCTTCTCTCGTCTGCTATTCTTATCTATCCTCTCCCTATTCCTCTCCCAGTTTCATTTGTTAAAGTGAAGTAAATATTTAACAAAAAATCCCCTTTTAAGCTCAAAATGAGTGTAAAATCTAGAATGGCTGGTTTATTTAGTTAGTAAAAATGATTTTACAAGCAGCGAGAGACATCAGTGTACAGCAAGTTAATGAGCCGTATGTAGCAAACATTGCTTAAAATAACAGCAGAATTGCAGCCTTCTCATTTAACGAATTTGCTAGTGAGTTGTCGGTGAGCAATTTTTTTGTATCTCGGAATCATTACAGGTATTTAGGAGCTAACATGCGGCTTTGAAGCCCAATACAAATGCGCAAAGAAAGTTTCGGCCTTTCTATACGCAACATTTAGCAGCACTAATTGCTATTTTTCAAACCTGCCACCCTTCCCCCACAGATAGTCGGCTGTGATTTCAAGCCTGCCACCCTTCCCCCACAGATAGTCGGCTGTGACTTCAAGCCTGCCACCCTTCCCCCACAGATAGTCGGCTGTGACTTCAAGCCTGCCACCCTTCCCCCACAGATAGTCGGCTGTGATTTCAAACCTGCCACCCCTTCCCCCACAGATAGTCGGCTGTGATTTCAAGCCTGCCACCCCTTCCCCCCACAGATAGTCGGCTGTGATTTCAAACCTGCCACCCCTTCCCCCCACAGATAGTCGGCTGTGATTTCAAGCCTGCCACCCCTTCCCCCACAGATAGTCGGCTGTGATTTCAAACCTGCCACCCCTTCCCCCCACAGATAGTCGGCTGTGATTTCGCACACACTTAGAATTAATGCCCCTAGGTTTCATACACAATTATCCAGTCAAGTTAAGCATATGCGCGATTTACCAGGAGTAACTTGGAAGTTATGGTTATTAGCTGGCTACTCAGCTGGGTACATACTTCTCAAAGCGGTTTCTCAGCTCCGTAACCAACGCCTCCTGCTGAACAAAGTCCAGGATGAATGGCGCATTCATTAAGATCGCTATTGTTCCAATGACTGTCACTGTGGTGAAAATTACCAATTGAATTCGATCAATGACGGAGGCCACATACTTCCAGTCCTGTAGGACCTGAAAAAACGAGTTTTTAGAGGTGGGCGATAAAAACTTTACTTTTGTAGTACGCAATACTTAATGTTGCCTAATCCCTGGCCTAACACCCTAATGTCCGGTCAAATTTCACCAAAGTCTTCCAAACTGCCCAGATCCAGCTTAGAGAACTAAATTATGTTACTCTTACTCGCCTGCTATTTAAAAGCCCGCCAGAGATGCACCAGAATCCCTCCCACCTTGTTAGCCTGCTCTATCTATCTGCTCTCAGTTACGGCCAGTCGAAGCTTGGGTGCCAAGGTCATATCGAGGCCTTATCGAGTGTCACGAAAGGTTTAAAAAATGTGCAGCCTCTTAGAGCTAAGCCGAGCCAACTGGCTTCATCAATGCCCGATCGGACTTCTTACCCCCCTGTTCCTATTCGGTGCGTGCGTGCAGGAATATGCATAGCAGAGAGACCCTCGTCGTAGCCGCCAGCTTTTCATATTTAATCAGGCCTAGTCCTGTCCTAACCCGCCCCAATCCTGCGGCCGCTCGTTTTGCAGGCCTTGAGGGCGGCCCTGCAACCAACCCCCCGGCCCTAAGTTGCAGTTGCCAAGACCCTTCACCCGCCGGCGGCATGAATGAATCAAGGACCGATCTGGGTTTGTAGCGAGGCGCGGCCAGACAAACCGAGCCCGGTCCGACTTTGAGGACGCCAGGCCTGGCATTGATTTCTAGAATAGGCTGTCTGGGTCACGCAGGCATTGGCAATCGACTTTGGCCGGGAGGCGGCTGTGTTGCTAAAGCCCAACTAACTAACTGCCTTGTGCGGGGTAGCTAAGTAATTATTGGTCCTCTAGATTCTTTAAAAAGATTAGAAATGCTTTAGACAATTGTATAATTAATAGTCCAGACAGTTTAACACCGTTAAAGTTTTTAAATTAGTGCCAAAAGTTTTTTTCTAAGTAGAAATGTTTCAATTATGGCTTTTGGGGGCATCAGTTCACTTTTTAAAAATATACAAATCACTTTATGATGCACCACTAATACAGTCCGCATATATGTTCAGACATAACTGACACAAAGATCCAACATCCCCGACTCAACAATCAGTGCCCGGCCAAGTCGCAGCCGAAAGCGAGCTCACCCTCATGTACTCGTCCTCAATGCGTAGATGCGTGGCTATCAGGTTGATGGCGGCCACGGATTTGCGCAGTTCCGGCGTCACCCGCAATCCTCTGATGCCGAGGGGCGGCTTTTCGGGCTGCTCAGACTGCTCAGGCGCGTCGTCGGGGCTATCGATATCGACATCGAATGACGACGAGGGCATGGCGCCTAAGTGACGATTGCGACGAGGCTGTCGTTGTCGATCGTCTCGAATCTCGTCGCCGTCGCCGCCGCTGCCGCCGTTGCACCGGTCGGCGCCGGTCATGCGGTCCATGCGCCACTTGTCAGCCTCCTCCTGGTCGATGTGCTCCGGCCGCTTCATGAATAACACCTGAGGCAGGTATTTGAGAAACACCAGACGGACCCAGTGCGGCATTTTGTGCGTCCGCGGTGTTCGGAAGTTCCAGTTGATGATGATAACAGTGAATACGATCGTGATGGTATTCATAATAAACGTGAACAGCAGGAATTTTGAGATTAGCGGTATGGACATTGAGGTGGGCGGCAGGATCTTGCTGACTAGCAGGAGGAACACAACCAGCGCCAGCAGGATCGAGATGCACAGCGTCATCTTCTCGCCGGCGTCGGCGGGCAAGTAGAACACGCACACGCTGAGTAGGGAGATGAGAACGCAGGGAATGATGAGGTTGACAGTGTAGAACAGGGTCTTCCGCCTGATGGTGATTGTGTAGATCATCATAGTCTGAGGCGCCTGGCCGATCTTCTCAATAGTGGTGATGTTTCCGGGACAGTCGATGATGTCCCAGGAGCCGGACTTCCAGTACGAATTCATGTCGGCCACTGCGGGACCGTCTAGCATGACCTGGATTAGTTGCTGTAGTTATTAGCCCAGCCATCGAATATTTTGCTAGCAAATCAAAGATTTTTAACCCATTTTCTGGCTGTACATTAGCCTATAAATAGACTTGGAGTGGATGACTCATCTGGATGTACATTAGATTATAAATAGATTCGGAGTGAATGACTAGCCTGGATGTACATAAGACTATAAATAGGCTTGGCTGGCTGACTTATCTAAATGTATATTCGATGATAAGGTGAGGTGATAAGTAAGGTGATAAATTGGCTTCGTGGATGACTCACTTGTGTAGCATCGAAAGTCCAACTGCCAAATTTCATATCGCATTGTTGCTGATCAAAGGGAAAATACTTGACGTGAATAGTGCATGTACTCTGATAGATGGCTGGCGGCATCCACATGACGTAGCCGGTGCTGTAGATCAAGATGTTTGGCAGCCAAGACGTTTCGTACTTGCCGTCGGCGCTAGAAATCAATTTTTAGTCACATACTGCAATTCCTTTTCGATGATCTAAATCTCAATCTAAGTGTCTGTAAACCGAGCTACCTACTCACTTATTAAACAGAACAATGTCCGGATTCCATGCCCTGTCCGGATGCACTCGAATTATGGAGACGCCGCCAAAGTCTTTTGGATCCCATCTGAGCTGATAGTCGTACCAACTCTGCGGTTATTTAAAGTTGATGGACTATGGAAAGGTATTATGCGGTTATGTTCGTTCTTTTTTCTGTTCGCTCTGATTTTTGACAGACTATAGCAGTTGTTCAATTTTTTTTAACCAAAACTTTTCAGTCATATTTCTTGTTCCAAAAGTACGGAACATGGGAAAAAGTTCATGGCTAAAAAACAGAAAAATTCCTAAGTAAGTTTTCTTACTAGTTTCAGCCAAACGTTGCTCTTCATTATCTGGGCCTTCTCCTCCTGAAAGTTGTTTTAATGCTTTTATTTTACCACTTTATTTTGTACTAAATTAATAAAACCAAATATTTAGTCAAACTTTACGAACCACATTGATGATTTGTATGATTGACAGGGTGAAATCGACTTTGACAGAGGCGTTCAGGCTTGTCACCGGCCGGATTAGCCTATTGTAGCCTTTGTGCTCGAAAAGCAGGTGGGCCAGTCGGACCTCGTCATCGGTTGTTGCGTCTGATAAATTGATTTCCGGGGGCTTGCTGGGAGAATTTACTTAAATTATAGACTTTTGGCTCGCCCATCATGGTGTACATTGGACTATAAATAGAACTAGCGTCGCTTACTCATCTGGATGTACATTAAGCTATAAATAGACATCCAGGTTTTGTCCGTATCTGGCTGTACATTAAAGTAAATAAACACGGGGGTTGGCTTATCTACGAAATTCCCTAAATGTACATTCACAATTTATTTGAATTAAGCCTAATTGTACTTTTTCTAAATGGCAAAATGAATTGATACTTTAAAGTTGCCGATTTTATCTATCAGGTTGCACATAAAAAAGCGAATGAAGCACTGAATTCTCTCACTGGCTAGAATGCAGCAGCTTGCAATGGTGATTAGCAGCAGCAGCATCTGCACGATCGCAGCTACCGACCACCCACTGTGGCGGCGTCCGACACGTGGCTCAGTTTCGTCCTCCTTGATATCCGAGTTCCGAATAAGTCTGCTCGCAAGATTGAGTGCGGATGTTTGATAATCTCTTTCGGTGGTTTCTGGACTTTCGCTTAACAGATTTTTCTCCCTCTATTCTCCGGCACGGAAGCCTTGAAATTCTTTACCAATC
>CATNEM010000318.1:812500-818478 GCA_950096795.1 Macrostomum cliftonense
TAGAGAATCGCCGAGTTAATAATCGCTGATCAAAGTATCGACCCTAGAGAATCGCCGAGTTAATAATCGCTGATTTTACAATGGTCTTTTGAGAATCACCGAGTTAAGAATCGCCCAAAGAATGATCCGCTACGGATGTCAGTCATTTGGCTGAACATTCAGTGTCTCTCAGTTTTGGCTGACCCAATCCCGCAAGCATCCATCATATTTCACGCTCATGGGAACAATAAATCAGGACAGCCACTGGGCGCTCTCTCACTCACCAATCGAACACTTCATGAGCAGTGCAGAAATACTTCTCGGGTCAATGCCCGACTAATATGAAAAATTCCGAGAGCAGAAAACTCCAGCCTCCCGAAGAACACGCACAGCATCAACTCTAGCAGCCGGAGCAGTGGTTCGATATCCCAAGGATCCAAGGACTAATTAGTTCCCTCTCCGTCTCTAGGCGGCGCTTAGACCTTCACCGACACGCGAGCGGTAAATTTTCGGCGAGTGTTGTTTTTTTCTCCCCAACACCCCGTCCAGACGCGAAGGCGGGGAGTTAGGGCTGGGAGAAAGTGCCACCAAGTCTTGCGTCCCGGCTCCGAGTAAGGAAATCAGTGAAAGAAAATCTGCAGCCAATAACGTACAATATTTATTTTTCAGAGTAAAAACAGTGAAAACTAAAAAACAATGAAGCCGCAGCGGTCCCAGCTTGTTCTTATATAGCTCGTAGAATCGCTGGCTTCCATTGTTGATTTATTTATTTAATAAGTTTGTACAGTTTTATACTGACGACTAACAAGTTGTGGTAAAAATATGAGAAAATTCATACTATATTGTTGAATTCCTAGGCTAAAATCTAACAAAGCAACCAAATTTTCAGTTGCACATTGAAATTTTTGCGCTTATTGAAATAGCGGCAAATTTTTGTATACTAAATCGATTTAACTATTACGAGACAATCTTGGGTTTTGGAAGTAGTGTCTACCCCATCTATGAAACAGTGGACAGTAGTGTCTACACCATCTATGAAACAGTGGACAGTAGTGTCTACCCCATCTAGGGCACAGTGGACAGTAGTGTCTACCCCATCTAGGGCACAGTGGACAGTAGTGTCTACCCCATCTATGACACAGTGGACAGTAGTGTCTAGCCCATCTAGGGCACAGTGGACAGCAGTGTCTACCCCATCTATGAAACAGTGGACAGTAGTGTCTACCCCATCTAGGGCACAGTGGACAGTAGTGTCTACCCCATCTATGACACAGTGGACAGTAGTGTCTACCCCATCTAGGGCACAGCGGACAGCAGTGTCTACCCCATCTATGAAACAGTGGACAGTAGTGTCTACCCCATCTATGACACAGTGGACAGTAGTGTCTACCCCATCTAGGGCACAGTGGACAGCAGTCTTTGCCCCATCTAGGGAAAAACTGACAGTATATCAGCAGTAAAATACAGACACACAGAGAACTGGCTGGTGAGCAAACAGTAGTGCAAAAATTCTTGCTCCGCCTTAGCTCCATAGGATTAGCCTGGCGATTGCGCTTAACAACAACAAAAAAATGATTGACAGGAAGATCAAAACGGGGCTCCGCTCAAATAGAAAGTGATATGATTGAGATCTTAGCGGCTGCGTAAAGTCCGCACGGAATGGACACAACGCGCTGAAAGGCAATTCCACACTGTAAATCAATCATGATGATGAGTAATGATCACGCTGTCTTTGCTTTCAGCGCGTTGATAATGGCCGTCTGGTCCACGAAGTCCAGGATGTAGGGCGCATTGAGTAAAATGGCCCCTGTGCCAACCAGGGTGACAACGCCGAATATGAGCAGCTGGACTCTGTCGATCACAGATGCAACGTATTTCCAGTCTTGAAGCACCTGTTGGAATTCAATAGTTGAGTTTTCATGGTTTAGGTCACCGCCGCTTTGTTCTTAATGACTCAAACTGCCTTTGACCCAAGGCGCGATGCCTAATGACCAAAATGCCTATGGTCACAAATAGATTGACTATGACCCACCATCTCGTATGAACTAAACTTCCTATGACCCAAGCCTCCTATGACCCAAGTTTCATGTGACTCAAACTTCCTATGACCAAAAACTTTTATGATCTAAACTTTCTATGACTTCAACTTCGTATGACCTAAATTCCTTTCACCCAAATTCCAGTGACCCAAATTCCTATGACCAAAACTTCCTATGACCCAAACTTCCTATGACCCAAACTTCCTATGACCAAAACTTCCTATGACCAAAACTTCCAATGACCAGAAGTTCCTATGAACTTCCTATGACCCAAACTTCCTATGACCAAAACTTCCTATGACCAAAACTTCCAATGACCAAAACTTCCTATGACCAAAACTTCCTATGACTCAAACTTCCTATGACCCAAGCTTCCTATGACTCAAACTTCATATGACCCTAACTTCCTATGACTCAAACTTCCTATGACCCAAGCTTCCTATGACTCAAACTTCCGATGACCCGAATTCCTATGACCCAAATTCCTATAGCCCAAATTCTGATGACCCAAACTTTCTATGACCTAAAATTCCTATGACCCAAACTTCATATGAACCAAACTTTATATGATCTAAAATTCCTATGACCCACACTTCCCACGACCAAAAATTCCTATGACCCAAACCTCCTATGACCCAAACCTCATATGACCCAAACTTTATATAATATAACTTTCTATGACTCAAACTTCCTATGACCGAAAATTCTTATGACCAAAACTGCCTCTGACCTTAACTGTACAGAAACCTAGTTCTCTAATACATACACGACCTAGTAGGTCAAAACCGACTATGAAAAAATACTTCAGCCAAACTACCGATAGACGAAAACTGACCAAAACTTCAAACAATAAAACATGAACAATTGTGCTATGAACCAAACTAATCAATGACGCAATCGTACGCTCGCGCACCCTCTTATATTCGTCTTCGATGCGCAGGTGCGTGGAGATGAAATTGATAGCCGCGATGGCCTTCCTCAGCTCCGGCGTCACCTCCACGCCGGCGAATCGCTGCGGCCCGGCCTCGGCACCCGCCGGCTCCTCCGGCTGCGGCGCCGCTGAGGACGACAGCCTGCCCGACGGTCGGAAGCCGCGCAGCTCCAGCAGCTCCGGCTGATCAGCCTCCAAGTCGTCCTCGCCAAGCCCGCCCTCGGTGACTCGGTCGACATCCTCGTCGTCGAAGCTGCCGCCGGGAAAATTGCGCCGACGACCTCGACCAACGCCGCCGCTGCCACCGTTGCACCGGTCGGCGCGGGTCATGCGGTCCATGCGCCACTTGTCCTCCTCCTCCCGTTTGATGTGCTCCGGCCGCTTCATCCAAAGCAGCTTGGGCAGGTATTTGAGAAACACCAGACGGACCCAGTGCGGCATTTTGTGCGTCCGCGGTGTTCGGAAGTTCCAGTTGATGATGATCACGGTGAACACGATCGTGATTATGTTCATGATGAACGTGAACAGCAGGTACTTGGAGATTAGCGGTATAGAGATTGAGGTGGGCGGCAGGATCTTGCTGACTAGCAGGAGGAACACAACCAGCGCCAGCAGGATCGAGATGCACAGCGTCATCTTCTCGCCGGCGTCGGCGGGCAAGTAGAACACGCACACGCTGAGTAGGGAGATGAGAACGCAGGGAATGATGAGGTTGACAGTGTAGAACAGGGTCTTCCGCCTGATGGTGATTGTGTAGATCATCATAGTCTGAGGCGCCTGGCCGATCTTCTCAATAGTGGTGATGTTTCCGGGACAGTCGATGATGTCCCAGGAGCCGGACTGCCAGTAGTCGTTTAAATCCATAAATTTGACACCTTCGTACCAGTCCAGTCCGACCTGACGGATGGGTTGGCGAACTGTTTGTGATCCCAAGATTAAAAATTTTAATATTAAAACTAATAATTGAGTAATTCCTAGCCTGATTTGTAGCCTAGCGGCTGAGGCGTATGCCTTAATGTCTTGAAGGTTTTGGGTTCGAGCCCCGGCTCTAGGAGACAATTTTTACCCTTGGGCAAGGAAGGCACTTAATCCCGTATTGTTTCAGTCCATTCTGATCCAGCAGCAGTTTGAGCTGGGTAAATTTAGAGTGGGTGTTGCGGCCCCTCCAGCCCGTCAGGACTGAGCAACTACTGTAGCTGCGGGTTGTGCCGCTGCCTCTCCATCTGGTCGAAAATCGGGTGTGTAACATTTTATTTTAAACTATCACAATAAATAATACATGATGAAGCATCCCATGATCATGTCATAATTATTTAAAATGCATTTGCATACTTAAAAGGCTATTCGCTTCTAAAATTGTAACCTTGACTAGAAATTCAAAAGCATAAACACTGTTTTAAGGTAATCAGTGTTCAGAGTTGCAGCGGCAATTGCATACCTGCGTGGCGTCGAAAGTCCAGCTGCCAAACTTCATCTCGCACTCCTGCTGATCGAAAGGAAAATATCTCACGTGTATGGTGCAGGAGCTCTTGTAGATGGCTGGCGGAATCCACAGGATGTTGCCCGTATTAAAAATTAGGATGTTCGGCTGCCATGAAACCTCGTATTTGCCGTCGGCGCTGAGAAATTTAAGATGCACTTTTAACAATTTTATCTTCAATATAATTGTGTTTAAAGTATAGAATAAGCTCTCACTTATTGTAAAGAACAATGTCCGGCTTCCAAATTTTGTTGGGATTAACCCGGATCACTTTGATACCGCCGAAGTCTGTCGGGTCCCAGCGGAGTTGATAGTCGTCCCAGGTCTGAAATATTAATCATTATAAATATAGTAACCGATAATAATTTAAAATCTACTGCCTAAAAATAGATCAGACAGTGGCTCACCATTCGCAGCCAAACATTGCTTTTCATTATTTGACTCTTCTCTTCCTGAAAATTCATGCAATTAGGACCGACGTGTTTAATTTTGTCTACAAATGTCAACTCGCTTATTTAGTGCTTTGGTTTAATTTTATGACCTCCTCACCTCGCTTAAATGTGTTTGGCTTGAATTTTATGACTGCCTCACCTCGTTTATCTTTGTTTTGTTTAAATTTTATGACTATCTCACCTCGCTTATGTGCGTTTTGGTTGAATTCAATGACTGCCTCACCTCGCTTAGATGTGTTTTGGTTGAATTGAATGACTGCCTCACCTCGGTTATCAGTGTTTTGGTTGAATTTAATGGTTGTCTCACCTCGCTTAGATGTGTTTTGGTTGAATTTCATGACTGCCTCACCTCGCTTATCTGTGTTTCAGTTAAATTTTATGACTGTCTCACCTCGCTTAGATGTGTTTTGGTTGAATTTCAGACTGTCAGCGCCCTTATCAGGCACTTTTCCATCAGTCTAAGATCTTTTTTGGACTTCCTCGAAACCGTCAGCAAAACAAGCCAGGAATTCCTTACCACATTGATCAGCTGCACCATGGCCAGACCGAACGCCACCTTCACTGTCTGATTGAGATCGGCCACAGGCCTAATTAAGCGATTGTAACCTTTGTGCTTGAATAGCAGGTTGACCAGCTTCACTTCGTCATCGCTGCCCAGGCCTGCAGAATGGATAATTTCTTTAGAAGTCGAAACTTCAAAAAATGGAAAAAAGGCGCTAATAATATCGATACATTACCCTTTATGCATTCGATACAAACTAAAAAGCTGACAACGACGACAACTGGGAAAGTTCTTTCAACAAGCATGATTTCCTTGAAACTCGGTTAGTTAAGATGAGTATGAATTCGTGTACAGATAGTTAATACTAGACGCATACTCACACATATACATATACACATAGACCCGGTTCGGGCCGAAAGTCACGCCAGAATAAATTAAGCGAGTTAGTATATTGACTCAGCCTGTGCTCAGCCGAGTCTCGGAAATGTAAATAATGCGATCCACATGAGCCCCGAGCACAGCTTGTATAGATCAACTTCGCCAAGGACCACCCTGAAAGTTGGACTGGGCCAAATCGAAATTGTCCAACCAAATC
>CATNEM010000319.1:0-62500 GCA_950096795.1 Macrostomum cliftonense
TCCAATGACCAGAAGTTCCTATGAACTTCCTATGACCCAAACTTCCTATGACCAAAACTTCCTATGACCAAAACTTCCAATGACCAAAACTTCCTATGACCAAAACTTCCTATGACTCAAACTTCCTATGACCCAAGCTTCCTATGACTCAAACTTCATATGACCCTAACTTCCTATGACTCAAACTTCCTATGACCCAAGATTCCTATGACTCAAACTTTCGATGACCCGAATTCCTATGACCCAAATTCATATAGCCCAAATTCTGATGACCCAAACTTTCTATGACCTAAAATTCCTATGACCCAAACTTCATATGAACCAAACTTTATATGATCTAAAATTCCTATGACCCACACTTCCCACGACCAAAAATTCCTATGACCCAAACCTCCTATGACCCAAACCTCATATGACCCAAACTTTATATAATATAACTTTCTATGACTCAAACTTCCTATGACCGAAAATTCTTATGACCAAAACTGCCTCTGACCTTAACTGTACAGAAACCTAGTTCTCTAATACATACACGACCTAGTAGGTCAAAACCGACTATGAAAAAATACTTCAGCCAAACTACCGATAGACGAAAACTGACCAAAACTTCAAACAATAAAACATGAACAATTGTGCTATGAACCAAACTAATCAATGACGCAATCGTACGCTCGCGCACCCTCTTATATTCGTCTTCGATGCGCAGGTGCGTGGAGATGAAATTGATAGCCGCGATGGCCTTCCTCAGCTCCGGCGTCACCTCCACGCCGGCGAATCGCTGCGGCCCGGCCTCGGCACCCGCCGGCTCCTCCGGCTGCGGCGCCGCTGAGGACGACAGCCTGCCCGACGGTCGGAAGCCGCGCAGCTCCAGCAGCTCCGGCTGATCAGCCTCCAAGTCGTCCTCGCCAAGCCCGCCCTCGGTGACTCGGTCGACATCCACGTCGTCGAAGCTGCCGCCGGGAAAATTGCGCCGACGACCTCGACCAACGCCGCCGCTGCCACCGTTGCACCGGTCGGCGGCGGTCATGCGGTCCATGCGCCACTTGTCCTCCTCCTCCCGTTTGATGTGCTCCGGCCGCTTCATCCACAGCAGCTTGGGCAGGTATTTGAGAAACACCAGACGGACCCAGTGCGGCATTTTGTGCGTCCGCGGTGTTCGGAAGTTCCAGTTGATGATGATCACGGTGAACACGATCGTGATTATGTTCATGATGAACGTGAACAGCAGGTACTTGGAGATTAGCGGTATAGAGATTGAGGTGGGCGGCAGGATCTTGCTGACTAGCAGGAGGAACACAACCAGCGCCAGCAGGATCGAGATGCACAGCGTCATCTTCTCGCCGGCGTCGGCGGGCAAGTAGAACACGCACACGCTGAGTAGGGAGATGAGAACGCAGGGAATGATGAGGTTGACAGTGTAGAACAGGGTCTTGCGCCTGATGGTGATTGTGTAGATCATCATAGTCTGAGGCGCCTGGCCGATCTTCTCAATAGTGGTGATGTTTCCGGGACAGTCGATGATGTCCCAGGAGCCGGACTGCCAGTAATCGTTTAAATCCATAAATTTGACACCTTCGTACCAGTCCAGTCCGACCTGACGGATGGGTTGGCGAACTGTTTGCGATCCCCAGATTGAAAATTTTAATATTAAAACTAATAATTGAGTAATTCCTAGCCTGATTTGTAGCCTAGCGGCTGAGGCGTATGCCTTAATGTCTTGAAGGTTTTGGGTTCGAGCCCCGGCTCTAGGAGACAATTTTTACCCTTGGGCAAGGAAGGCACTTAATCCCGTATTGTTTCAGTCCATTCTGATCCAGCAGCAGTTTGAGCTGGGTAAATTTAGAGTGGGTGTTGCGGCCCCTCCAGCCCGTCAGGACTGAGCAACTACTGTAGCTGCGGGTTGTGCCGCTGCCTCTCCATCTGGTCGAAAATCGGGTGTGTAACATTTTATTTTAAACTATCACAATAAATAATACATGATGAAGCATCCCATGATCATGTCATAATTATTTAAAATGCATTTGCATACTTAAAAGGCTATTCGCTTCTAAAATTGTAACCTTGACTAGAAATTCAAAAGCATAAACACTGTTTTAAGGTAATCAGTGTTCAGAGTTGCAGCGGCAATTGCATACCTGCGTGGCGTCGAAAGTCCAGCTGCCAAACTTCATCTCGCACTCCTGCTGATCGAAAGGAAAATATCTCACGTGTATGGTGCAGGAGCTCTTGTAGATGGCTGGCGGAATCCACAGGATGTTGCCCGTATTAAAAATTAGGATGTTCGGCTGCCATGAAACCTCGTATTTGCCGTCGGCGCTGAGAAATTTAAGATGCACTTTTAACAATTTTATCTTCAATATAATTGTGTTTAAAGTATAGAATAAGCTCTCACTTATTGTAAAGAACAATGTCCGGCTTCCAAATTTTGTTGGGATTAACCCGGATCACTTTGATACCGCCGAAGTCTGTCGGGTCCCAGCGGAGTTGATAGTCGTCCCAGGTCTGAAATATTAATCATTATAAATATAGTAACCGATAATAATTTAAAATCTACTGCCTAAAAATAGATCAGACAGTGGCTCACCATTCGCAGCCAAACATTGCTTTTCATTATTTGACTCTTCTCTTCCTGAAAATTCATGCAATTAGGACCGACGTGTTTAATTTTGTCTACAAATGTCAACTCGCTTATTTAGTGCTTTGGTTTAATTTTATGACCTCCTCACCTCGCTTAAATGTGTTTGGCTTGAATTTTATGACTGCCTCACCTCGTTTATCTTTGTTTTGTTTAAATTTTATGACTATCTCACCTCGCTTATGTGCGTTTTGGTTGAATTCAATGACTGCCTCACCTCGCTTAGATGTGTTTTGGTTGAATTGAATGACTGCCTCACCTCGGTTATCAGTGTTTTGGTTGAATTTAATGGTTGTCTCACCTCGCTTAGATGTGTTTTGGTTGAATTTCATGACTGCCTCACCTCGCTTATCTGTGTTTCAGTTAAATTTTATGACTGTCTCACCTCGCTTAGATGTGTTTTGGTTGAATTTCAGACTGTCAGCGCCCTTATCAGGCACTTTTCCATCAGTCTAAGATCTTTTTTGGACTTCCTCGAAACCGTCAGCAAAACAAGCCAGGAATTCCTTACCACATTGATCAGCTGCACCATGGCCAGACCGAACGCCACCTTCACTGTCTGATTGAGATCGGCCACAGGCCTAATTAAGCGATTGTAACCTTTGTGCTTGAATAGCAGGTTGACCAGCTTCACTTCGTCATCGCTGCCCAGGCCTGCAGAATGGATAATTTCTTTAGAAGTCGAAACTTCAAAAAATGGAAAAAAGGCGCTAATAATATCGATACATTACCCTTTATGCATTCGATACAAACTAAAAAGCTGACAACGACGACAACTGGGAAAGTTCTTTCAACAAGCATGATTTCCTTGAAACTCGGTTAGTTAAGATGAGTATGAATTCGTGTACAGATAGTTAATACTAGACGCATACTCACACATATACATATACACATAGACCCGGTTCGGGCCGAAAGTCACGCCAGAATAAATTAAGCGAGTTAGTATATTGACTCAGCCTGTGCTCAGCCGAGTCTCGGAAATGTAAATAATGCGATCCACATGAGCCCCGAGCACAGCTTGTATAGATCAACTTCGCCAAGGACCACCCTGAAAGTTGGACTGGGCCAAATCGAAATTGTCCAACCAAATCTGCATCTACGGGTATTTAAAGAGGAAGCAAATTATTCAGTCCAAGGATCAAAAAAGTAGTCCTTGGCGGCTTGACTAAGGGTTTTTTCCGAGAAAGTGAATTAAATCGGAGACGAAGAGAACTGAGTGGGTGAGGCGAGTGAGTGAGTAAGCATGATGTGCAGGTGCTACTGGCACAGATATATTAATTGAGTTATTTCGTGTAATTAAATTTTCAACATCAGCTCGATAAAATGGACTTATTTAGTCATAAAATTTATTTTATTTCATTGAAAATTTTTTAAGAGACCTGGGGAGGAGATGAGTTATGGGAGTTATGGTTGGTAGATCAGATATGGGAGAAAGGGATGATGAATTATTGGGCACCATACAGGTATGGGAGCAGATATTTATGTCTAGGATAATCAAAATATAAATGCTGATCAAACAGGAAAGGACAATGAATTTAGAACCGGATCCAACTGGTTCCAAGGAAACTCTTACAGTGCACCTAATTGTTAATGCTGAAAAGAGGCAATGCAATGTCTTTCTTTCTTAATTTTCAGCTAGGCAGATTTCATGGTTCCTAATTGCCTGGCTGGCTTCTCCACCCTTGATTCTTTATTTTCTGCTACAAAACGCATTCTTCGCTGTCTCTAAGCCTGTCTCTTCCTTTTTTAAATTAGTGACGGGAGCTTCTTGTCTCTGAAACACTTTATGAGTTGGTGCGGAGGAGGCGCGAATTATGAATTGGTGGCCATTATTGTCTCATCCATCGGTTAGTTACTGCTCAGCTACTGCAAGAATATGACAGCTAGGGTGACGCAAGAGACTGGAATTTTGGTAGGGATGGATTAGTGATAGATAGCTAATATAGGTGGACTGACGGGTTGAGACAGTTTGAGTAGCGGACAGGCAGATAGGACTGACGGGTTGAGACAGTTTGACTAGCGGACAGGCAGATGGGACTGACGGGTTGAGACAGTTTAAGTAGCGGACAGGCAGATGGGACTGACGGGTTGAGACAGTTTAAGTAGCGGACAGGCAGATAGGACTGACGGGTTGAGACAGTTTGAGTAGCGGACAGGCAGATAGGACTGACGGGTTGAGACAGTTTGAGTAGCGGACAGGCAGATAGGACTGACGGGTTGAGACAGTTTGACTAGCGGACAGGCAGATGGGACTGACGGGTTGAGACAGTTTAAGTAGCGGACAGGCAGATGGGACTGACGGGTTGAGACAGTTTAAGTAGCGGACAGGCAGATAGGACTGACGGGTTGAGACAGTTTGAGTAGCGGACAGGCAGATAGGACTGACGGGTTGAGACAGTTTGAGTAGCGGACAGGCAGATAGGACTGACGGGTTGAGACAGTTTAAGTAGCGGACAGGCAGATGGGACTGACGGGTTGAGACAGTTTAAGTAGCGGACAGGCAGATGGGACTGACGGGTTGAGACAGTTTAAGTAGCGGACAGGCAGATGGGACTGACGGGTTGATACATGGCAGGTTGAAGGTCCAACACCCCCCCTCCGAGTACTCACCGCTCTCTCGAACCTGCAGCGAAAGCCGTACGCAGAAGCAGGCGGCAATCAGGAGGCTGATCAGCTGGCGCTGCCGCATCTGCATCGCTAGCCGGGTCATCGCACCGATGCTCTTACTGGTGAAACTGTTGAACCTGAAGCCGCATGCTATTAATGATTATTTACAAGCGCATAAGCCTGGCACCTGTCTATCCCTGTTCACTGCCAATACTAACTACTAGCTATTCGTCCTACTTTTTTAGGCGAGCAGAGAGAGAGAGAGAGAGAATGGGGGTGCTTCAATCAGAACTTCGCCGAATCGTGGACACGGGCTTGGCCCCTGGAGAAAGCAGAGGAACTGACTGCGGACCTGAATTTTGTGTGAATTAACCGCGCGGGGTGGCTAGGGGGCAGAAGGGGAGAGGGGTTGGCGCTCTGGAAGACGGGGATGTGTGTGTGAGTGTGTGTGTGTGTGTGTTTCATAGCGGGTGCTAGTTTTGTAGCTGGGGGGCGAGGGATGAAGCAGAGAAGCTGAGAGGAAGACGGCCCAGTTGACCCCCTGGCCCGTGAGCCGCTGCTCCGTCTACTAGCTGGCTCGTCCACAGCATCCCTTCCTCATCATAGCCAGGCAGAATCCCTAACCCCATTCCGGAGGCCTCTGTTCCTATCTGCCTCTCGTCTATTCCCTAGCCTCCCCATTTTGCTGCATTTAGGCCACAGCCAGAGCCACTTGGCTCCCCCTGTCTCTGCGGCCCGGCCCTCCTTGTCCCGCCACCTCCGTCGATAATGTACTGCCCCAGCAGGTCCTCTCTCTCTCCCTGTCCCCCTTAGCCGCCTGTCCGTCTTCTGCTCCCTGCCCGGCTGTGCAGGACACTGAGGTGAAACTGGACAGATGGGGCTGGTGGGCGGCCCCCGCGCTCCCCTCTCTCTCCCTCTCACTCTACCCCTCTACCCCTCACTCTCCTTGTCACTCTACCCCTCAGTCTCCTTGTCACTCTACCCCTCACTCTCCTTGTCACTCTACTCCTCACTCTCCTTGTCACTCTACCCCTCACTCTCCTTGTCACTCTACCCCTCACTCTCACTCTCACTCGACCCCTCTACCCCTCGCTCTCCTTGTCACTCTACCCATTAATCTCCTTGTCACTCTACCCCTTAATCTCCTTGTCACTCTACCCCTCAGTCTCCTTGTCACTCTACCCCTCACTCTCCTTGTCACTCTACCCCTCACTCTCACTCTCACTCGACCCCTCTACCCCTCGCTCTCCTTGTCACTCTACCCCTCACTCTCCTTGTCACTCTACCCCTTACTCTCCTTGTCACTCTACCCCTTACTCTCCTTGTCACTCTACCCCTTACTCTCCTTGTCACTCTACCCCTTAATCTCCTTGTCACTCTACCCCTCAGTCTCCTTGTCACTCTACCCCTCACTCTCCTTGTCACTCTACCCCTCACTCTCCTTGTCACTCTACCCCTCACTCTCCTTGTCACTCTACCCCTCACTCTCCTTGTCACTCTACCCCTTACTCTCCTTGTCACTCTACCCCTTACTCTCACTCTCACTCGACCCCTCTACCCCTCGCTCTCCTTGTCACTCTACCCCTTAATCTCCTTGTCACTCTACCCCTTAATCTCCTTGTCACTCTACCCCTCAGTCTCCTTGTCACTCTACCCCTCACTCTCCTTGTCACTCTACCCCTCACTCTCCTTGTCACTCTACCCCTCACTCTCACTCTCAGTCGACCCCTCTACCCCTCGCTCTCCTTGTCACCCTACCCCTCACTCTCCTTGTCACTCTACCCCTCACTCTCCTTGTCACTCTACCCCTCACTCTCACTCTCAGTCGACCCCTCTACCCCTCGCTCTCCTTGTCACTCTACCCCTCACTCTCCTTGTCACTCTACCCCTCACTCTCCTTGTCACTCTACCCCTTACTCTCCTTGTCACTCTATCCCTCGCTCTCCTTGTCACTCTACCCCTCACTCTCCATCTCACTCTATCCCTCGCTCTCATTCTCACTCAGCCGTCTAACTCTCAATCGCCTTCTCAATTTACCCCTCCCTCTTCCTCTGTTTCTAACCCTCATTATCCTTCCCACCCTCTCCCTCTTACTCTCCTTCTGACTCCAGTTAACTAACTCCCTCTTATTTATTGCACCAGTCTCTATCAACACCTTTAAAGCTTCTTTCCTTTCATTAGAGCATCCGGAACCGTTCATCAACAGAAACATCCGCCTAGATGAGCCCGCAGTCGGCGCAGAACAATGACAGGAGAACAATAGAAAATCATTGGCCAAATTTAGAAGGGCAGCCCCTCATTGGCGCCCAATTTCAACAGCCTTTTTCGCCAGACTTTAACTGGCCGCAGCTCCGGCATCTAAAATAGCATTGCGGCACACATCCGGAATATCAATTCCTACTTACCGGACTCACTAATCCCCATAGTTATGCAGTACAGTCGGCAGCCAGCTGAGCCTGTCAGCGGCAGATAATAAATAAAAAACTCCTCCCCTCGATCCGTCCGTATAAGAATTCTCTGGGGAGTCGGTTGGAATGCCAGCTGAGATGAAATAATAATAATAAATATTGTCACTCAGGCCCGGGTTTGGTATCGGGGACACATGCCTGGCATGCAAATGGAGACTAAAAGCACTGCTTTGGCCAGATTGCTTGGACTGAGAGGCAGCTGTGAGCTCTTCTGCCCGGCTGGGTGAGATTGTCATCTGCTGCGAGTTGATCGGCTGCTGCCCACTTCAGGCCACTGCATTGGCATGGACTTCAGCCATCCGTCCGGGCGCGATCCTGGGGCTAAGGGGATTTAATCTGTAGAATCCGCTGTGTTCCTTCACTCTGTAGGCTATAGATTAGCAATCCGCTCTGTTCCTTCACTCTGTAGGCTATAGATTAGCAATCCGCTCTGTTACTTCATCCGTAGGCTATAGATTAGCAATCCATTCTGTTCCTTCACTCTGCAGGCTATAGATTAGCAATCCATTCTGTTACTTCATCCGTAGGCTATAGATTAGCAATCCATTCTGTTACTTCATCCGTAGGCTATAGATTAGCAATCCATTCTGTTACTTCATCCGTAGGCTATAGATTAGCTATCCATTGTGTTCCTTCACCCGTGTGCTATAGATTAGCAATCCATTCTGTTCCTTCATCCTGTAGACTATAGATTTAGCAATCCATTGTGTTCCTTCATCCGTGGGCTATAGATTAGCAATCCATTCTGTTACTTCATCCGTAGGCTATAGATTAGCAATCCATTCTGTTACTTCATCCGTAGGCTATAGATTAGCTATCCATTGTGTTCCTTCACCCGTGTGCTATAGATTAGCAATCCATTCTGTTCCTTCATCCTGTAGACTATAGATTTAGCAATCCATTGTGTTCCTTCATCCGTGGGCTATAGATTAGCAATCCATTCTGTTCTTTCATCATATAGACTATAGATTAGCAATCCATTCTCTGTTCCCGATTCACACAAGCAACATTAACCAAATACTCTAGGAAAGCCTTGCCCCAATCGCAACGTGCTGGATGCAACTCACCAGCACGTGACGTGGCTGGCACAATGCGCAAATGATCTCAGAGTTCTGCCCATTGGGGCTGAGGTGGGACAAGGGTCCCCTGAGAGCGAATGCGAGGCACTCAGAGACGGCAGAGTCTGCTCAGCAAATCTGCTGCGGCCGGGGCTTCCACCACTCGGTCTGTTGTTATTCGGAGCCTCATCCAGACAGGAATTGAATTTGTTTTTTTCCTCTCGCTCTTCTTTGCAAACACACACACACACACACACACACAGGCATCATTAGGCCCCCCCCGCTGTGCCAGGCGTCAGTGCGGGACAAATCAATGAAATCAATCGCGACCCCGCCTATACCCCCAGCTAGAGGCGACTTCGGCTTCTTGGGAGCCGCTGAAGTGCAAGTCTGAAATAATTTCTCTTCTTTACCATGTAAGTAGAAGAATAGAAAAAAAGCGCAGTTTAAGCAATAAAAATTTGATTGCTTGCAGCTTGACTAGGAATCGACTGGTCTGGCTAATCAAGAAAATTTGTTAGCTGGAGTTGTCAATTATGCGTGACGTCAGCTATTATTTCGATCTATTGTCGCTTTGTCTAAGCAGCAAAACTTAGTGAAGATCTGTTCTTCTCCTTCTTGTCTTCCCTTATCTATCTTATCTCCGTCTATCTAGTTCTCACAGCCGGCAAGCTGCGTGTCTCCCAATGCAGCCTATTCTACCTCATCAGGCCGCATTGATTATCTAACCCCGCGCGCCACCCAGCTAGTGAAGTGCACAGCACGCTTCTCTGGTATGGATTTGGCCGGGGCCAAGTAGCGAGCGGCCTGTTCTGCCCCCCCTCCACCCCCCTAGAATAATGTATTGGTTTTGCCTATCGATTGGTCCCCAGCTGCACTAATTACCTGTCACGCTTCGCAGCTGGCCGAGTGTTAGCTGCTGCTGCTGCTGCTGCTGCTGCTCGGTCTTAAGTCCAGCTAGAGATCCCGGCGAGATGGGGCGGCGGTCCGACAAAGTCTTGGGAGAAAAAACTCAATAAAAATTGGGCGCGCAAATACTGAAATCTAATCAGGGCCAGCCGAAAATATTGTCGATTTTCTAGTCGATGCTACTGGCCGCACGCGAACCTGCCGTCTCAAAGACTTCGGCCGCAATTTTATAGCATTTAGCTGGTTGAATGTTGACAAATGAATGATCTATACTGACGCTGATGATGACCTATAGGCGATGGTGATGAGCTACTGACGCTGATTCTGATCTATTGACGCTGATTCTGATCTACTGCGCTGATTCTGATATACTGACGCTGATTCTGATCTACTGCGCTGATTCTGATCTACTGCGCTGATTCTGATCTACTGACGCTGATTCTGATCTACTGACGCTGATTCTGATATACTGACGCTGATTCTGATCTACTGACGCTGATTCTGATCTACTGCGCTGATTCTGATATACTGATGCTGATTCTGATCTACTGACGCTGATTCTGATCTACTGCGCTGATTCTGATATACTGACGCTGACTCTGATCTACTGACGCTGATTGTGATCTACTGCGCTGATTCTGATCTACTGACGCTGATTCTGATCTACTGACGCTGATTCTGATCTACTGACGCTGATTCTGATATACTGACGCTGATTCTGATATACTGACGCTGATTCTGATCTACTGACGCTGATTCTGATCTACTGCGCTGATTCTGATATACTGACGCTGATTCTGATCTACTGACGCTGATTGTGATCTACTGCGCTGATTCTGATCTACTGACGCTGATTCTGATCTACTGACGCTGATTCTGATCTACTGACGCTGATTCTGATATACTGACGCTGATTCTGATCTACTGCGCTGATTCTGATATACTGATGCTGACTCTGATATACTGACGCTGATTCTGATATACTGATGCTGACTCTGATCTACTGCGCTGATTCTGATCTACTGACGCTGATTCTGATCTACTGACGCTGATTCTGATCTACTGACGCTGATTCTGATATACTGACGCTGATTCTGATCTACTGACGCTGATTCTGATCTACTGACGCTGATTCTGATCTACTGCGCTGATTCTGATCTACTGCGCTGATTCTGATCTACTGCGCTGATTCTGATCTACTGACGCTGATTCTGATCTACTGCGCTGATTCTGATCTACTGCGCTGATTCTGATATACTGACGCTGATTCTGATATACTGATGCTGACTCTGATCTACTGCGCTGATTCTGATCTACTGACGCTGATTCTGATCTACTGACGCTGATTCTGATATACTGATGCTGACTCTGATCTACTGCGCTGATTCTGATCTACTGACGCTGATTCTGATCTATTGACGCTGATTCTGATATACTGACGCTGATTCTGATCTACTGACGCTGATTCTGATCTACTGACGCTGATTCTGATCTACTGCGCTGATTCTGATCTACTGCGCTGATTCTGATCTACTGACGCTGATTCTGATCTACTGCGCTGATTCTGATCTACTGCGCTGATTCTGATCTACTGACGCTGATTCTGATCTACTGCGCTGATTCTGATCTACTGCGCTGATTCTGATCTACTGCGCTGATTCTGATCTACTGCGCTGATTCTGATCTACTGCGCTGATTCTGATCTACTGCGCTGATTCTGATCTACTGCGCTGATTCTGATCTACTGCGCTGATTCTGATCTACTGCGCTGATTCTGATCTACTGCGCTGATTCTGATCTACTGCGCTGATTCTGATCTACTGCGCTGATTCTGATCTACTGACGCTGATTCTGATCTACTGCGCTGATTCTGATCTACTGCGCTGATTCTGATCTACTGCGCTGATTCTGATCTACTGCGCTGATTCTGATCTACTGCGCTGATTCTGATCTACTGACGCTGACTCTGATCTACTGCTTGATTCTGATCTACTGACGCTGATTCTGATATACTGATGCTGACTCTGATCTACTGCGCTGATTCTGATCTACTGACGCTGATTCTGATCTATTGACGCTGATTCTGATTTATTGACGCTGATTCTGATATACTGACGCTGATTCTGATATACTGACGCTGATTCTGATATACTGATGCTGACTCTGATCTACTGCGCTGATTCTGATCTACTGACGCTGATTCTGATCTATTGACGCTGATTCTGATTTATTGACGCTGATTCTGATATACTGACGCTGATTCTGATATACTGACGCTGATTCTGATATACTGATGCTGACTCTGATCTACTGCGCTGATTCTGATCTACTGACGCTGATTCTGATCTATTGACGCTGATTCTGATTTATTGACGCTGATTCTGATATACTGACGCTGATTCTGATATACTGACGCTGATTCTGATCTACTGACGCTGATTCTGATCTACTGCGCTGATTCTGATCTACTGACGCTGATTCTGATATACTGACGCTGATTCTGATCTACTGATGCTGACTCTGATCTACTGCGCTGATTCTGATCTACTGACGCTGATTCTGATCTACTGCGCTGATTCTGATCTACTGCGCTGATTCTGATCTACTGACGCTGATTCTGATCTACTGCGCTGATTCTGATCTACTGACGCTGATTCTGATCTACTGCGCTGATTCTGATATACTGACGCTGATTCTGATCTACTGCGCTGATTCTGATCTACTGACGCTGATTCTGATCTACTGCGCTGATTCTGATCTACTGCGCTGATTCTAATATACTGATTCTGATCTACTGACGCTGATTCTGATCTATTGACGCTGATTCTGATCTATTGACGCCGGTGATGATCTATAAGCGATGGTGATGATGATCTACTGGTCAACATCAACTTCATATCACCAAGCATTCGGAGAAGTTAGGATCAACAAAAATTTCGTCTGTGCTTAGCAGAGCTATCTTGAAGACACGAACCGATCTGTGTAACTAATTTACAAGCATCTCTGTAGACCCTTTAAAGTGCAGAACAGGTCGTGCGGAATTCGGCACTGCAATCAATTCCTAATTGACTTCCGTTCTTCTTCTTGCCGGTCTGCTGCAGTTTACTCGCCAATTTTTGTAAGTCAATGTCCGCCTCTCTTTCTCTCTGCCCCTTCACAATTCCTGTGGCTTACCGGAGGCTTGACTGACTTCCCGGCCAACGCGCGAATCTCAAAAAGTCAATAAATTCGTGAGCGAAGGGAGCAGCTTTTTTTGCTTCAAACCAACTGGCGCCAAGGGTGAGCTGGCTGCTGCGCCAAGATTGACAAGGCCCAGTTTGGCTAGCGGGCGAAAATCCGTGGATCAAGCTGAACTTTACGTCTCCGACGTAAAGTGAAGGAACAGAATGGATTGATAATCTATAGCCCACGGATGAAGGAACACAATGGATTGCTAATCTATAGCCTACGGATGAAGGAACAGAGCGGATTGCTAATCTATAGCCCACGGATGAAGGAACAGAGCGGATTGCTAATCTATAGCCCACGGATGAAGGAACACAATGGATTGCTAATCTATAGCCTACGGATCAAGGAACAGAGCGGATTGCTAATCTATAGCCCACGGGTAAAGAAACAGAATGGATTGCTAATCTATAGCCCACGTATGAAGAAACAGAATGGATTGCTAATCTATAGCCACGGATGAAGTAACAGAAGATTTAAAAAATTTTCTCTACAACTTATAATAGTTTTTTAGAAAAAATTTGCTACAAAATAAATTTGGCTACAACAGATATAGTGCGTAATATTGGTATTTGCCAAGCCACATTCTGAGCTGCCTACTTAAAAGTAGCCAAATGTATCAATTTTAAATCATAATTTTTCTCTCTTCTCGATCAAAATTTATAGTTCAAAAGTAGTAGTAGTAGTAGTAGTAGTAGTAGTAGTAGTAGTAGTAGTAGTAGTAGTAGTAGTAGTAGTAGTAGTAGTAGTAGTAGTAGTAGTAGTAGTAGTAGTAGTAGTAGTAGTAGTAGTAGTAGTAGTAGTAGTAGTAGTAGTAGTAGTAGTAGTAGTAGTAGTAGTAGTAGTAGTAGTAGTAGTAGTAGTAGTAGTAGTAGTAGTAGTAGTAGTAGTAGTAGTAGTAGTAGTAGTAGTAGTAGTAGTAGTAGTAGTAGTAGTAGTAGTAGTAGTAGTAGTAGTAGTAGTAGTAGTAGTAGTAGTAGTAGTAGTAGTAGTAGTAGTAGTAGTAGTAGTAGTAGTAGTAGTAGTAGTAGTAGTAGTAGTAGTAGTAGTAGTAGTAGTAGTAGTAGTAGTATTAGTAGTAATAGTAGTAGTAGTTGTTGTAGTAGTAGTATTAGTAGTAGTAGTAGTAGTAGTAGTAATAGTAGTAGTAGTAGTAGTAGTAATAGTAGTAGTAGTAGTAGTAGTAGTAGTAGTAGTAGTAGTAGTAGTAGTAGTAGTAGTAGTAGTAGTAGTAGTAGTAGTAGTAGTAGTAGTAGTAGTAGTAGTAGTAGTAGTAGTAGTAGTAGTAGTAGTAGTATTTAAAAAAGTACTCTCCGTCCCGTCGATTTCGCCTCTGCGATCAGCATAGGTCACTGATCGTCCCGCAGCTGCACTGCACTGATTTATCTGCATCAGTGGCACACACACGACGCAGTCACGCCACACGGGACTTAGCTAGACCGGCAGTCCACCGCCCCTGGGGAACGCGGGAAACCAAGCAACTATTTGGAGCACTTGCGCCGAAGAGAATGAGCCTTACTATTGGCAAATGTAGCTATAGAATATTTATTGTGCCTTGGGAAATGCGGCACTAAGCGGAGGGGGCGGCTCACTGTCTCAGCTTCTCTGGCAAAGAAGGCAAATGAAATAGTGAGGCAGTTGAGAAGGGGAAGATAGGGCTGTGATTGATTTTATTATTGACTTGCACTTTGGATTGGCAGTTGAGGGTGCAGCTTCTTCCAAGCAGTTCCGCTTACTCACCTCATTTTTCATTGTTTTCTGCACACCGGTGCATCTGCAATTCGCTTGATAAAATGCTGTCAATGCGCTGACAGCTGAGTGGCTGGAAAAGGAGTACCACAAATTTATAGTTAAATATTTGCTAATAGATAGATAGATGGATGCACACATAGATAGACAGATAGATAGATAGATAGAAAAATCGATAGAATAGATTGGCAGATGGATTGATTAATGTATAGGTATAGAATGCGCGCAGATGAAAATGAAAATTGGGTACGGAGTAGATACAGACGGGGTTATCGGAGAGAATAGACATATAGAATAGATTTTTGGCGTAAATCTGGTTAGAATCACAAAAAACTCAAATATGTGTTTTAATTTCACAAATCTCTAGCAAATTTTAAATCGAAGCGCAGCAAACAGTCATTCCCGTATACTTGAACCCTCAGTAAGAGGTCCCAGCTGCTCTTAGCCGTGTCTTTTTCACTGAATCGAAACTAAACAGGAGAGTCAATGCAACTCGCCCACAGCCGCAGCAATCTGAGGCGTCTCCCACTGGTCCCCTTCAGCCGACAAATCGTGCGGCTCATGAGAAATCATGTGGGTGAGAGGTGGGTAAAGGTGGCTGCCGGGATCTGATCTAGCTCGTAGCTCAGAATCCGAATCGATTCTTCATCGTTCCGAATTTTAGCTAACTGTCAAAACGGCCAAGCCATGGCTAACAGCTCCTTCCAGCAGCAGCAGCAGCAGCAGCAGCCGCAGCCACATGAAGCCCTGAACCCGTGGCTCTCCGAGCTAAGCGATTTCGTTGCCAACTCCAGCATCCGCGGCCTCAAGCGCACGATTTTCTCTCCCACCAGACCGTTGAGATTCTTCTGGACGGCATTTGTACTTGGCAGCTTCATGTTCGCCTTCTCCCAGGTCCTGTTCCTGGTTGAGCGCTACCTGCTCCGCGAGACTATCGTGCAGCAGCAGAAAGTCTACGGCCATCTGGAAGAATTCCCCGCTTTGTCGTTCTGCGTCAGCGACCCGTTCGCCGACAGCGCCGTGGAGTTGTGGCGCGCCGGCCTGGTGGAATCGCCGAACAATTTCAGCGCCAGACTGCGCGCCGCCGCGCTCCGCGTCACCCAGACTGGCAACGCGCGGCTGGGCGCCTCGCTGCTCCGACTCGACCAGCGTGAAGCCTACTTCCAGAACGTGCCCAACCGCAGCCTGCTGAGCCGCCTTGGCCACCGCCTGCCGTTCTACTTCTGCGCCGTCAACCCGTTCGATCACGGCCAGCCAGTCTTTCGAAGCTACGACCGGACCAGCTGCAACATCAGCGTTCGCAGCTTCCTTCATCCCATCAATCTTAATTGTCACACTTTGTCGTTTAAAGATCCAGCGTTCAGTCGGGCATTGAAGTCGATCTTTCTGGTGCTGCCGGCGGGCCGGTCGGAGCCGAGGTACGGCCTTGGACCCTACGAGAATGCGTCGTTTGTGCGCGACGCGCTGAAAAAGTACACCACCGTCCAGGTGGTGCTGCACGAGCCCAGCAAGAGGCCCAACTTTGATGAGACCGCCATGCTGACCAGCCATCCGTCTGTGGTAGGCCTGGGGCGGAATCATAATTTTGAAATCATAATTGTGAAATCGTAATTAAATGAGAGTGACTAGCAAATAATAGATTATAGAAAGGTTTTGAAGAAGCTGTCAATCTTACTTCTGTCTCGGGCGACTAAATAGTTTTCTTTCACAGAGTATTCTGAAGCAATTGATGCTTTTTATCAAAGAACTCTGCTTTGAAGTCTGACTGCATGCGCCTCAGTGACAGTGGCTTCTGTCCTGCTCCCTTGTCTACGAGCCGGTAATACATTTCTTAGCTCATTCCGATCAATACTGGGCTAGCAATTAATCTGGCTTTTTGCCTCGGGGTAAGTGCTGGTTTGAGCCCTGCTCTCACCTCGGAGGGTTTTTACATGCACTTTATGAGGGCGATTGGCTATTATTTGTTTTGATGGATGGATACTTTGTAGATAGATAGATAGATAGATAGATAGATAGATAGATAGATAGATAGATAGATAGATAGATAGATAGATAGATAGATAGATAGATAGATAGATAGATAGATAGATAGATAGATAGATAGATAGATAGATAGATAGATAGATAGATAGATAGATAGATAGATAGATAGATAGATAGATAGATAGATAGATAGATAGATAGATAGATAGATAGATAGATAGATAGATAGATAGATAGATAGATAGATAGATAGATAGATAGATAGATAGATAGATAGATAGATAGATAGATAGATAGATAGATAGATAGATAGATAGATAGATAGATAGATAGATAGATAGATAGATAGATAGATAGATAGATAGATAGATAGATAGATAGATAGATAGATAGATAGATAGATAGATAGATAGATAGATAGATAGATAGATAGATAGATAGATAGATAGATAGATAGATAGATAGATAGATAGATAGATAGATAGATAGATAGATAGATAGATAGATAGATAGATAGATAGATAGATAGATAGATAGATAGATAGATAGATAGATAGATAGATAGATAGATAGATAGATAGATAGATAGATAGATAGATAGATAGATAGATAGATAGATAGATAGATAGATGGAGTTTATTTTGATAATAAGATAGATAGATAGATAGATAGATAGATAGATAGATAGATAGATAGATAGATAGATAAATAAGCTCGAATATATTTGTGGAGAAGCAGTGATCTTTTTGAGGCAGATAATCAATTTTGCGCAGAAATCTGACGCTAATCATTATTCTGCCGATGGCTAGTTTTACCTTGAAATTAAGACGCAGAGAGTAGACAGGTGATATGTAATTTTGGACGAGTTTTTGCAGAACCAGCTACAGACGCTGTTAGATAAGACAAATGATTTTTTCAGCCCGTGCTGGTTTCTGCTCAGAATGAAACCGCGGCTCGTGCTCATCCCCATCTTAGCTGACTGAGTGGTTTTGTGCCTGCAGAAGTTGGGTTGGTGTGGGTTATGTTTGCCCAGCAACGAGGTGCTAGTTGTGAATTAGCGCCACTTGTTCCTTAATGCTTTTGGTCGACATAAAGGACAAGTAGAATTGGATGCTTTCCTGCCTGGTATCGTCCCGTTTTTCTGATTTGCATTAGTTATAACCATTTTTGCTCTGCTATTTAAGCAAACGAAAATTTGCACTTTGGATTTTCGTCCTAGTACTCAGCTGTTCTTGGGCCGAAATAATCAGTAAATTGCATGATGGTCAATACGTAGACAGTTTATAGACAATGATGTGGTCAGACAGACAGACCGACAGACAGACAGACAGACAGACACACAGACAGACAGACAGAAAGACAGACAGACACAGACAGACAGACAGACAGACAGCCAGACAGACAGACAGACAGACAGACAGACAGACAGACAGACAGACAGACAGACAGACAGACAGACAGACAGACAGACAGACAGACAGACAGACAGACAGACAGACAGACAGACAGACAGACAGACAGACAGACAGACAGACAGACAGACGGACAGACAGACAGACAGACACACAGACACACCGACAGACATACAGACACACAGACAGACATACAGACAGACAGACAGACAGACAGACAGACAGACAGACAGACAGACAGACAGACAGACACCGATAGAACAGTCCGGCGCGCAGACAGGATGTCACTACCTCACGAGAAGCCAGAGGGAGCAAAATCAACACACTGAGGGCGATGGCAGTGAGAACTAAATTTCCAGAAAAACGACGAACACTCGCAGTCTCGGTTTTGTTTGCCATATTCTCTGCCTCTTTACAATTTCCCCCTCGACTGATTCTCTTGCAGGTGGGCGGAGTAGTCAGAGTTTCCAAGGAAACGGGAAAATGCCGTTCATTTTCAGCCATATATCCCAACAAGCCACTGGTAGAATGATTTAAGTCGAACAAAGCAAAGTCATTGTAATGCTGATAGTATAATGCAAGTGCCTACACATCGTATAGAAAATCGATAAGACATGAAGGCAGAGTACGAGTAATAGAGTATTTTTGTGTGCGCGTACATAGCCTATCACATCAGGCCACACTGTCTATGTGTACATGTGCGCACAGCTTATCATTGCAGGCCACACACTGTCTATGGCTGTGTGCGCACAGCTTATCATTGCAGGCCACACACTGTCTATGGCTGTGTGCGCACAGCTTATCATTGCAGGCCACACGGTCCATGTGTATATGTGCGCACAGCTTGTCATTGCAGGCCACACGGTCTATGTGTACAGATGCGCACAGCCTATCACATCAGGCCACACTGTCTATATGTACATGTGCGCACAGCTTATCATTGCAGGCCACACACTGTCTATGGCTGTGTGTTTTTGCGCGCACAAGTTTGGGTTTTAGCTCAGTAATTTTAGGCCACTTGGGCTATAGATGCCTTTGTAAAAGAAATACCATGGAAATTCCGAAAAAAAACATTTTCTAGTTAATTTTATTAGCGCTGCAACAATAATGAATTTTCATTAAAAAAAACAGATTTTTTCAACTGGTAGGGTTGCAAAAAAGCGTTGTTAATTCCATTGTAAAAATTTATTTTATAATGTGACGTTTGATTTAGAGAAAAGAGACATTGAGAAGATTTTTATGACTATAAATCAGAAACAAAGCATAACAAACTTCCATTCACTAGGCAAATTTTGAAAAAAAATGTTTGAGTTTACTCCGCAACACAAATTGATAATCAAATTAAACATTCGATGGAAAACTAAGACTAGGTAAATCGAAGAAATGGACCTCCTTCAACTCATTTCGCCACCTGACACCTGTCCACTTAAGAAGGCCCGCCCCACCCCTTTGATCGCCGCCGCTCTGTGCGTGGCCTGTAAGTTGATCCCCTATGAGTCTAATTAAAATTCTACAGGTGCCAGCTAACAACAAGTGTGAAAGCTGAGCTTCAAATTTCATACCGCCTCATTTGTTTCGTTCATAATTTCGTACTTTCTAATGCTTACTGTTTTGATTTCAGCAATATTGCATTATTCCATTTCAACCAACCAGTAAAATGGTTGAAACTATAGATCTTCTGTTTCAAATCTAGTGAATATCAATCTACTGAACCTTTATCAATCAATCAATCTATTCAAATCAATCAATCAATCTAACACAAAACCATCTATCAATCCATTCAAATCAATCTATTAATCTATTCAAATCAATCAACCAATCTATTCAAATCAATCTATTATTCTATTCAAATCAATCTATCATTCTATTTAAATCAATCTATCAATCCATTCAAATCAATCAATCAATCTATTCAAACCAATCAATTAATCTATTCAAATCAATCAATCAATCTATTCAAATCAATCAATCAATCTATTCAAATCAATCTATCATTCTATTCAAATCAATCTATCTATCTATTTAAATCAATCAATCTATCTAACAAAAAACAATCAATCAATCTATTAAAATCAGTCTAACATTCTATTCAAATCAATGTATCAATTTATCAAACCACGAGTATCTACGTAAGTCTAATCTGTTAATTTACGAAATTCTAATGTATCAATCTAACTATGTCTGATGAATCAGTAGATTCGAATACATTTATCGATTTCTGAGCTGAAATTGATCTACTTCATGTACTTTTATCCCGCGAAATTTCGAATATCTGTATAGAAAATTATGGCTTAAAATCAAGTGGGTCAGCAGTTTTGAAGATTATGGGCGAAATCCTTGAACCCAGGAAATAAGCTTGATTAGCTCTGGCATTCCTCACGCTACTCAGCTGTGACCGCTTTATTTGTGCGCGCTCTTGCAGTAGCTACGGTAGGTTAGCCTAAGGTGCGTGATCTTTTGCTTGGTAGAAGAGATCTTCGTTTTAGCAGCTAAAGATAAGAATTCTTCTAGAGTTAACAGCTGGTTTCTTAATTCCATCAAAATTCCCTAAAATCCATAAAATAATCATTAAGTTTATTGACCACTTAAATCGAATCAACCAATTTATCAAACCTATCTAAAAGTCCATTAAATAAACAGAGATGATTCAAATCTACTTTTAAAAATCTGGAAAATCTATCAAAAATTTGATACCTCTATTAACCAGTCTGTCAAAACTATCAATCAATACGTCAAATCTATCAACAAATCCGTCAAATCTATCAATCAACCCGTCAAATCTATCAATCAACCCGTCAAATCTATCAATCAACCCGTCAAATCTATCAATCAACCCGTCAAATCTATCAATTAACCCGTCAAATCTATCTATCAATCCATCAAATTAATCAATTAATTCATCAAACATACCAATCAATTTGTCTAATCTATCAGTTAATCTATCAAATAGATCAACTAATCAACTCGTCAACTCAGATCAACGTGATGAGCTTCACAACCAGCAAGTACGTCAACGATGATTGCAATCGAGTTGGTAGCGGCGGCCCGGACGCAAACGACGACGTCAGCGAAGACGACTTCGACGCCTGCCTGGAGCGCCGAATCGAGGCCGAGGTGATCAAGAGGTGCGGCTGCACTCAGCGGCTAGACGCCGACAACGCCAGCCTGCCGCTGTGCTTCACCGTCCACTGGGACAATCTGAGCCTCACGGAGCGCCGGCTGCAGTGCTGCTTGTCCGGCGGCCGCTACCTGGACAGCTTCACGGAGGCGTCCGGCCTCTGTCCGCGGCCCTGTCAGAGCGTCGTGTACAGCGCCAGCCTGATCCAGAGCGCCAACCTGGCCTCGGCCTGGCAGGAGTGCTGGTACGGCGGCGCCTTCATGGACACCAGAATGTCCGAGGAGGAGCAGCAGCGGCAGGTGGCGGCTTACCTGGCTGCCAGGCCGGACATGTTCAACCCGGATGTGTGCCGCAAGCCCTGGTATCACAGCCTGCCCTACGTGCGTCTCAAGATTGTCAGGCAGGACTTCACCACGCGCACCTTCAACGAGACGCTGGTGCTCACTTCCACAGCACTGTTCGCGCAGGTGGGTTGGATGTTGAGGATCTAAGGAAACTAGCAATGAGATAAGAATAGAGAAGGATAGAAAAGGAAAGAAAAAGAGCGAATTGGATGGAGGTTAGAAATGGCGCTAACTGGGATAACTTTAGTCAGTGTAAAAAGGTTAGATGCAATGCTGTGGAGTCTGTAACTCCCAATGGAGCGTCTGGGGACACAAGAAATCAAGCATTTGACCCGTTTAGGTTGGCGCCGCACTGGCCTTCTACCTGGGCCTCACGCTGACCTTCCTCGCCGAGATCGTCGACCTGGTGCTGCGCCTCGCCACCCTGGCCTACCGCTGGGCAGCGGGCAAGTCCTCGGCCTCCGGGCGAGCGTCTTCAGAGTCCCGAACGGCGGCTGAAGCGACTCGACAACGGCAGCGACAACACCGAATGATGGGCGTCGGCGTCTCCATTGACGACTTCGCTGAGGAGGAGCGCGGCACGCTGCGCTCCTGGATGGCGGCGGCGACGGCTTCGGCGACTGGGGCGATGCCGATGTTGGACGGGTCGGTTGAGGAAGCCATGCTGGCGCCCATTGCGGCTGTGGAGATGCGCAGCGTCGCCACGTGGACTGACGGCGATGCGAAATAGGTGTGAGACTAGAGTAAGACTAGAGTGAGACTAGGGTGAGACTAGATTGAGACTAGAGTGAGACTAGGGTGAGACTGGGGTGAAACTAGATTGAGACTAGAGTGAGACTAGGGTGAGACAAGAGTGAGACTGGGGTGGTGCTGGGCGGTCTGATGAAGCAGCAGGGGAGACAATAGTCCCACATTCCGCAAGACTCCAGTGACTGTCGTGTGACCGGGGTCGCTTCAGAAGCACGCACTGGCACAAGAGCGCACTGTCAGAGTCGATTGAAAATGGATGTTTTGATTGAGACTCGGTTCTTACGGTTTGCCGTAAGATAATAATGGTCGAAATAAAATTTTTTTTGTACAATTTCTCTCCTACAGAGCAAGCCTGCTCGTCTAGATTGTTTTATCTCGAATATGCTGAAATCAAATATAAAAACTGAATTATTAATTAGGAGTGAGGCGAATTTCAAAAAAAATTGTTTTAATGTTTGCTTGCGATTTCTTTGTATAAGTTGTTACAGTTAACTATTTGATCTACAAGTAAACTTTCCCGAGCCGAAAAAACGAAATCATTAATATTAATAAACGTTGGTGCTTGCATTGCATTAAATACGTAATTCTGCTATTATTTTCTTTGTTTGCAGCGGTTTCTATGGTTACCCAAATTTCAAATAAAATATAATCGTTTGTTTAAACGCATGGCAACAAATAACAAAAAATCAAAGATACATATGATTGATAAAACTCGAGCTGTCAGAGGTATTAAAATTTTTTAAACAGTTAAAATTCTCTTATCAACAGTAAGTTTTATTGCAAAACTGACACAAATCACGTTTAGAAACACTAAATAGCACTAATTATCACTTTTAGCGGAAAAATTACTCAATAACACTCATGATGACATTTTGACAGCAAGACGGGGCAAAAACAGTAGCTAAGAAAAAATTTGTTCAACAAAATGTGACTTTAACAAGTACAACAAATAATTTACGGTTTCATATAAAAAATGACTATAATGATAAGCAAACTAAGTTAAACCGAAACAAATGAAAAACAAAATAAGCAAAAAATTAAAACAAAACATATTTCTTTATTAAAAGCTATAATAAAAGCACAAATTGAAAGAAAGCCAACACGCAACACACAGTACTTGCAGTAGTCAATAGATAATACTTAGAAGACAACATTGTTCGACAAATTCACAGATACAGCTATGGTTTGGGTATTTGCAAGAACGTCAGAAAATACGCAGTTAAAATATCATTAACTAATTTCTATGTTACACAATCAATTGAACTTTGGTGCTTAAATTCTGGAATTTTCTATATTTAGTCACAATTTTAACCGGTTATTTTGACTAATTCTAAGATGTCGTAAAGAAAAAGAATAAATTTTCTATGAGCAATCACTCTTTTTGAGTTAATTTCTATAACTTTTGAAAATCTTCGTCATAATCATTATCTAATGACCGAGATGACTCATAATCATTTCATATTAACCAAATTAAGTCGCAATTAATCAATAATGACCCATGTTAGTCAAAATCGATCAATAATGACACAAATGACTCATAATCAATCAATAACGAGACAAATGAGTCATGATCTGTCAATAATGACACAAATGAGTCATAATCAATCAATAATGACATAAATGACTCATAATCTATCAGTAATGGCACAAATGAGTCATGATCTGTCAATAATGACACAAATGAGTCATAATCAATCAATAATGGCAGAAATGACTCATAATCGATCAGTAATGACACAAATGAGTCATGATCTGTCAATAATGACAAAAATGAGTCATAATCAATCAATAATGACAGAAATGACTAATAATCAATCAATAATGACACAAATGAGTCATGATCTGTCAATAATGACACAAATGAGTCATAATCAATCAATAATGACGGAAATGACTCATAATCGCTCAGTAATGACCCAAATTAGTCATAATCAATCAACAGTGACACAAATGAGTCATAATTAATCGCTAAACTATGACACAAATGTGTCATGATCGTTCCCTAATGACGAAAATGAGTCATAATCAATTGATTATGACACAAATGAGTCGTGATCGATAAATAATGACCTAATTGAGCCACACTAAAAAAGGACAAAAATGAGTCACTCAGTCACTGCAATTCCCAGCCCTGCACAAAATTTATCTAAATTATCTATCTTGAAGATCAACTATGGATGCACATTTCAATATTCACTCAAGGGGACCATCGGTCAAATTTCTTATTGCCTACTAACTCGGTCAGTGTTAGTAGTATGTAAGTAGCTAATGCGCAAAATTTTAGAAAAATTTTTTAATGGCAATAGAGGGCGGTCCGGGCGTTTCAAGCGGACTTGAACTGGTAGGCCTCCTTCCAGACAGTCGCCAGTGCCACCACGCTGTGGAATCTGTACAGACAGTGCAGCGGCCTGGTCAGATGGTCGGCGACGGCGAATGCCACCCGCCCGAACGCCGGCCCCAGCCTGGCCTCGGCAAGTCGGAGCGGCTCGGTTGCGGCGAAGGCGAACAGGGCCACGTTGCAAACTAGCAGGAAGGTCACGAGTTCGCGTCCGGGCTTCTCACGCTCGTGCAACGCCTTGTAGGACATTCGTTTGAGCGCCGTGCAGACGAAGGCGGCCTGCACGCTGGCCTGCAGCAACTGGGCGGCGCTGCAGGCGGCCACATGCGGCCCGGGCGACGGGCCGGCCAACAACGGCAGAAGCCAGTGGGCGAGGCTGCCGCCTAGCGTGGCCAGCTGCAACGCTTCGTCGAGTTGGCGGTCGCGGCTGGACACGTAAAGCATGTCGGCCATGCGGGGGAAGGCGGCCAGGGCGGTGGCCAGGCCGGCAGCCAGCAGCGCCAGCTCACCGCAGTAGGACGCCAGACTGCCGGCAGAGTAATACTGCGGCTGCTGCATCAGCACGCCCGAGGCTAGGAGGGCCACGGCGCCGCCGACCAGGGCTGCCAGGCCGAGGAACAGGCCGCGGTGCGAGCCGGCGCAGTCCAGACCGCCGCCGCCGCCGCCGTGACGTCGGTGACAGCGGGCCGAGACTGACGACGAGTCAACGACAGAGGGTCCGGCGTCTGGTGCCGAGTTCGCTGGCGCCGACGCGCGCGATTTAGTCGGCGGCGACTGTGGCGGCTGCTGCTGATGCCCAGTCGATGTCAGCGTGGCGTCCGGTGAGCTGTCCAGCGAGGACGGATCGAATCGGCGGCTGCCGGGCCGGCCGACGTTGCGCCACGTCATCCACAGGATGGCTGGAGGGGAGTGGGGAGGCGTTGATTGTTTTGTCATCCGGGTTATCGGCAGCTGCTCATCAGAATCATGGGCAGGTATTAATGAGAAGCATTTCCAAAATCACCCGCAATCACTCATCAAAATCACCCGCCATCACTCATCAGAATCACCCGCCATCACTCATCAGAATCATGGGCAGGTGTTAATGAGAATTATCCTAATTATTGATAATTTATTGAATCACCCGCAATCACTCATCAGAATCATCCGCAATCACTCATCAGATCACCCGCAATCACTAATCAGAATCATATGCAACCACTCATCAGAATCATATGCAACCACTCATCAGAATCATATGCAACCACTCATCAGAATCATATGCAATCACTCATCAGAATCATATGCAACCACTCATCAGAATCATATGCAACCACTCATCAGAATCATATGCAACCACTCATCAGAATCATCCGCAATCACTCATCAGAATCATCCGCAATCACTCATCAGATCACCCGCAATCACTAATCAGAATCATATGCAACCACTCATCAGAATCATATGCAACCACTCATCAGAATCATATGCAACCACTCATCAGAATCATATGCAACCACTCATCAGAATCATATGCAATCACTCATCAGAATCATATGCAACCACTCATCAGAATCATATGCAACCACTCATCAGAATCATCCGCAACCACTCATCAGAATCATATGCAACCACTCATCAGAATCATCCGCAATCACTCATCAGAATCATATGCAACCACTCATCAGAATCATATGCAATCACTCATCAGAATCATATGCAACCACTCATCAGAATCATATGCAACCACTCATCAGAATCATATGCAATCACTCATCAGAATCATATGCAACCACTCATCAGAATCATCCGCAACCACTCATCAGAATCATATGCAACCACTCATCAGAATCATATGCAACCACTCATCAGAATCATATGCAACCACTCATCAGAATCATATGCAACCACTCATCAGAATCATATGCAACCACTCATCAGAATCATATGCAACCACTCATCAGAATCATATGCAACCACTCATCAGATCACCCGCAATCACTCATCAGAATCATATGCAACCACTCATCAGAATCATATGCAACCACTCATCAGAATCATCCGCAATCACTCATCAGAATCATATGCAATCACTCATCAGAATCATATGCAACCACTCATCAGAATCATATGCAACCACTCATCAGAATCATATGCAACCACTCATCAGAATCATATGCAACCACTCATCAGAATCATATGCAACCACTCATCAGAATCATATGCAACCACTCATCAGAATCATATGCAACCACTCATCAGAATCATATGCAACCACTCATCAGAATCACCTTGTCTACTCCACAGAATCACCTGCCATCATTAAGCAGAATCATGTGACATGAGTAAAAACATAAAGTGACTCACCCGCCGCCAGCAGGCTGTACTGCACAGTGGTGGGGAACAGGTACGGGTCGCTCCGAGCCACCAAGCCTTTGAGCACTTCGCCAGTCTCCGAGGCGCAGTGACTGACACTGGAATTCGGAGTACCAAGTGCGATGCTGGAGTTTCTCGCCTGTTCGGCCAGGATGTCCGCCACGCTCTCCTTGGCAACTGTGCGAAGCCAAACGCACAGGTTGGTGGCGATGAGGTGGGCGAGGCCGAATCTCGCCAGGGCTTTGTACTTGTGAATGCACATCTGACAAATTTGAGGATTTCAGGGATAAGGAATTAAAAGACAAGGTGTAAGACTGAGTTGCTATGGGAATCTTTGTGAAATAGACAATGAGATCCAGCGATAAAATGGCTATGAGATTTAGTGTGCGAGTTTAGAATGTGAGATTCTATTCGAGAGATGAGACTATCAGATTCAGTGAGTGAGATGAGACTATGAGATTCAGTGAGTGAGATGAGACTATGAGATTCAGTGTGTTAAGATAAGACTATGAGATTCAGTGTGTTAAGATAAGACTATGAGATTCAGTGTGCGAGTTTAGAATGTGAGATTCTATTCGAGAGATGAGACTATCAGATTCAGTGAGTGAGATGAGACTATGAGATTCAGTACGGGAGAGGAGACTATGAGATTCAGTGTGTGAGATGAGACTATGAGATTCAGTGTGTGAGATGAGACTATGAGATTCAGTGCGGAGAGGAGGCCACGCTCGTATGCTATCTAGATAAGAGCTTTCAGGTTTCAGATGGCAAACTTTGTTACGATAAATTAAAAATAAACGAAAAACACTGCAGAACTACTGGAAGCAGTAATTTTCTCAGATTCTTTAAATTTGTGTAGAATACTTATATACCAGAAAAAAAGAACAGAAATTTGTATGAATCACGCCTGTAGAAAGTTTAAAAACATTAAAATTTCTGCGTCAGAGGTCAATAAAAAAGTGTGAAGAATTGCAAATGTTAACAAATTGTAATTAGGCGAAAAAACCAATAGCTAACTGGAATTTGCTTGAATTTCTGCTTTTGCGCACTTCTCTTCTTGCCTATCTAAATCTAAGAAATAAAAATTAAAATAATTTTTTGTTAAAATTTGAAACGGGAACTTTTTTAAACGCGAATTCAAAAGCCCAAGAAAAATCTTGTTGTTTTTGCAGCATATTTCAATCAATCAGATGTGAATTTGTTGCAAAGTTCTGTTAAGCTGATTGCTGACATCTGAGAAAGCAATGACCCGAAGGGCGAGCCTGCAAGATCCCTAGGCTTAAGCTATTCGAAATGGAATGAGTGAGCACTAATTAATTTAAGTGCAGCCTATATTCTTTAGTCCGTGCAATCATTGTGGGAAAGGAAATCATAAGGATGGATTATGGCGACTCAAAATACCCCCCCACACACACAGACACACGATAAAGATACATTAGGACGCATTAGGATACATGTTGCCATGGCAACAAGCTCGCTAAGACTGACCCTAATAGCTTGTACATATTGTATCGAGAATTAAGATTTGCAAGTTTTTGTCCAGCTCTGACTTTCCGCATCTCACTGAGAAAAAACCCTAACATTTAAAAATAATTATTTTACAACTGAGTAAGGATTGCTAGAAAGCCTTAAGGTTTTGTAGGATTCTCAAGATTCAGAGCTTTCCCATTTTTTTTGACCCGGACGTGGACAAGTGGGAGCACTTCTTCAATACACTCTTCTTTTCCAGCATCCGCTTCTCCTCTCTGCTTTTTCTTCCCTTCCCATTCTCCGGCAAACGTGGAGCGCCGTGTTTGTTCCTCAATACTTCGTGCTCCTCCCATTTTGAACTCAAGTGCAAACACAGACTTTCATGCCCGCCCTCAGCGCGCCTTCAGTTGAGTTTCACCAACTGCTTATTTTTACCTTTCCGCTTAAACCTGATGTGCTGCTCGTTTCTGCTCGGATTTCGCTCGACAGGCATAGATAAAAGAGTAAGAGAGGGAGAGACATTAGGGAGAGAATTGAGCGAGAGAACTGAATGAGAGACCTGAAGGAAAGACCTGAAGGAGAGACCTGAGGGAGAGACTTGAGCGAGAGACCTAAATGAGAGACCTGAATGAAAGACCTGAAGGAGAGACCTGAGGGAGAGACCTGAAGGAAAGTCCTGAAGGAGAGACCTGAAGGAAAGACCTAAAGAAGAGACCTGAGCAAGAGACCTGAGGGAGAGACCTGAAGGAGAGACCTGAGGGAAAGGGAAAGTCCTGAAGGAGAGACCTGAGCGAGAGACCTGAGGGAGACACCTAAATGAGAGACCTGAAGGAGAGACCTGAGGGAGAGAAATGAGGGAGAGACCTGAAGGAAAGTCCTGAAAGAGAGACCTGAGGGAAAGGGAAAGTCCTGAAGGAGAGACCTGAGGGAAAGGGAAAGTCCTGAAGGAGAGACCTGAGCGAGAGACCTGAGGGAGAGACCTGAATGAGAGACCTGAAGGAGAGACCTGAGGGAGAGACCTGAAGGAGAGACCTGAGGGAAAGGGAAAGTCCTGAGGGAGAGACCTGAAGGAGAGACCTGAGGGAGAGACCTGAAGGAGAAACCTGAGGGAGAGACCTGATGGAGAGACCTGAAGGAGAGACCTGATGGAGAAACCTGAGGGAGAGACCTGATGGAGAGACCTGAGGGAGAGACCTGAGGGAGAGAGGTCACCTACAAAGAGTTCAAGCAGAGCTTTTTGTTAGAACTAGAAGAATTTATCAATACTATTTCCGTACTTAAGAAAGTATGCTTTGCAGCCTAGTGGTTAGGGCGTCTGCCTTATGGCTGGAAGGTTGTGGGTTCGAGCCCGAACCCAGGAGGAAAATTTTGCCTTAGAGGGCATTAGAGAGATAAAATTTATTTTGTGGTCAAACAGTCGAGGCATAGGGAAGAGTGTTACACGTAATGGCAATAGAGAAAACGGCTTAAGAGAACTGAGGGAATAATTGTTGATCAGACTTAATTATGATTTACGGCCATAAGCCTTTGTTTCTATGCGAATCCATCATTGAAAACGAAACATTGAATCAACAATTTTTATGCATCAACTCAAAGTGAAATAAATTACACTTACTGGAACTAGCTCTATTCAGTAGGTTTAGGGAACAATCCTCCCCAAAAAAAGTCCACCCACTAACACCCCGACTTAACCGATCCACTATGTGGAAACGAGCAACCACACACACACACACACACACACACACACACACACAGGGGCACGCCAAGCGTGAGCTGATGTGAATTGAGAAGAAAAAAATTGGAGTTTATTTAGATAATGCCGCCTCTCGCGTGCCGCGCACTCATCGATTCTTAATTGATTTCTGGACTTGCCGGGTTCCAACAACTCAGCGCCAGGGACTTCCTGACTGGTCGGAGCGGAGCTACCCATAGTGCAGCTGGAGCTGATGCAGACTTTTCTGGCTCGGGCACCGACTCTCACAGCTGCCTGCCTGTGTGCTCAAATGATTATTTCAGCAACTGCGCACCGGGACTGCTGCGTGAGGTCGCGACCTGCTGCGGTTGCACCCGCGGATGCGCCGGCATCAAATATTGATGAGGGAACGAATTCAGCTAGTGTTCCACTTTTTAATTTAATTATTTGGCACTTCTCGGTGTTTCTGCTATTCGAAAATCCGAGCCAGACATCAAAGAGAAATTAACCAGCAAACAATTGCATAGATGGAAAAACTTAAACACGCGACCTTTAGATCAAATGTGCAGCCCAGGGCTGGGTACAGCTGCTCAGTCCTGTGCTGGAGGGGCCGCAGAACTCACTCTAAATTTACCAAGCTCAAACTGGTGTACCCGATTTACGTAATTTACCCAAGATAGACAGATAGACAGATAGATAGATAGATAGATAGATAGATAGATAGATAGATAGATAGATAGATAGATAGATAGATAGATAGATAGATAGATAGATAGATAGATAGATAGATAGATAGATAGATAGATAGATAGATAGATAGCTGATAGATAGATAGATAGATAGATAGATAGACAGATAGATAGCTGATAGTTAGATAGATAGATAGATAGATAGATAGATAGATAGATAGATAGATAGATAGATAGATAGATAGATAGATAGATAGATAGATAGATAGATAGATAGATAGATAGATAGATAGATAGATAGATAGATAGATAGATAGATAGATAGATAGATAGATAGATAGATAGATAGCTGATAGATAGATAGATAGATAGATAGATAGACAGATAGATAGCTGATAGTTAGATAGATAGATAGATAGATAGATAGATAGATAGATAGATAGATAGATAGATAGATAGATAGATAGATAGATAGATAGATAGATAGATAGATAGATAGATAGATAGATAGATAGATAGATAGATAGATAGATAGATAGATAGATAGATAGATAGATAGATAGATAGATAGATAGATAGATAGATAGATAGATAGATAGATAGATAGATAGATAGATAGATAGATAGATAGATAGATAGATAGATAGATAGATAGATAGATAGATAGATAGATAGATAGATAGATAGATAGATAGATAGATAGATAGATAGATAGATAGATAGATAGATAGATAGATAGATAGATAGATAGATAGATAGATAGATAGATAGATAGATAGATAGATAGATAGATAGATAGATAGATAGATAGATAGATAGATAGATAGATAGATAGATAGATAGATAGATAGATAGATAGATAGATAGATAGATAGATAGATAGATAGATAGATAGATAGATAGATAGATAGATAGATAGATAGATAGATAGATAGATAGATAGATAGATAGATAGATAGATAGATAGATAGATAGATAGATAGATAGATAGATAGATAGATAGATAGATAGATAGATAGATAGATAGATAGATAGATAGATAGATAGATAGATAGATAGATAGATAGATAGATAGATAGATAGATAGATAGATAGATAGATAGATAGATAGATAGATAGATAGATAGATAGATAGATAGATAGATAGATAGATAGATAGATAGATAGATAGATAGATAGATAGATAGATAGATAGATAGATAGATAGATAGATAGATAGATAGATAGATAGATAGATAGATAGATAGATAGATAGATAGATAGATAGATAGATAGATAGATAGATAGATAGATAGATAGATAGATAGATAGATAGATAGATAGATAGATAGATAGATAGATAGATAGATAGATAGATAGATAGATAGATAGATAGATAGATAGATAGATAGATAGATAGATAGATAGATAGATAGATAGATAGATAGATAGATAGATAGATAGATAGATAGATAGATAGATAGATAGATAGATAGATAGATAGATAGATAGATAGATAGATAGATAGATAGATAGATAGATAGATAGATAGATAGATAGATAGATAGATAGATAGATAGATAGATAGATAGATAGATAGATAGATAGATAGATAGATAGATAGATAGATAGATAGATAGATAGATAGATAGATAGATAGATAGATAGATAGATAGATAGATAGATAGATAGATAGATAGATAGATAGATAGATAGATAGATAGATAGATAGATAGATAGATAGATAGATAGATAGATAGATAGATAGATAGATAGATAGATAGATAGATAGATAGATAGATAGATAGATAGATAGATAGATAGATAGATAGATAGATAGATAGATAGATAGATAGATAGATAGATAGATAGATAGATAGATAGATAGATAGATAGATAGATAGATAGATAGATAGATAGATAGATAGATAGATAGATAGATAGATAGATAGATAGATAGATAGATAGATAGATAGATAGATAGATAGATAGATAGATAGATAGATAGATAGATAGATAGATAGATAGATAGATAGATAGATAGATAGATAGATAGATAGATAGATAGATAGATAGATAGATAGATAGATAGATAGATAGATAGATAGATAGATAGATAGATAGATAGATAGATAGATAGATAGATAGATAGATAGATAGATAGATAGATAGATAGATAGATAGATAGATAGATAGATAGATAGATAGATAGATAGATAGATAGATAGATAGATAGATAGATAGATAGATAGATAGATAGATAGATAGATAGATAGATAGATAGATAGATAGATAGATAGATAGATAGATAGATAGATAGATAGATAGATAGATAGATAGATAGATAGATAGATAGATAGATAGATAGATAGATAGATAGATAGATAGATAGATAGATAGATAGATAGATAGATAGATAGATAGATAGATAGATAGATAGATAGATAGATAGATAGATAGATAGATAGATAGATAGATAGATAGATAGATAGATAGATAGATAGATAGATAGATAGATAGATAGATAGATAGATAGATAGATAGATAGATAGATAGATAGATAGATAGATAGATAGATAGATAGATAGATAGATAGATAGATAGATAGATAGATAGATAGATAGATAGATAGATAGATAGATAGATAGATAGATAGATAGATAGATAGATAGATAGATAGATAGATAGATAGATAGATAGATAGATAGATAGATAGATAGATAGATAGATAGATAGATAGATAGATAGATAGATAGATAGATAGATAGATAGATAGATAGATAGATAGATAGATAGATAGATAGATAGATAGATAGATAGATAGATAGATAGATAGATAGATAGATAGATAGATAGATAGATAGATAGATAGATAGATAGATAGATAGATAGATAGATAGATAGATAGATAGATAGATAGATAGATAGATAGATAGATAGATAGATAGATAGATAGATAGATAGATAGATAGATAGATAGATAGATAGATAGATAGATAGATAGATAGATAGATAGATAGATAGATAGATAGATAGATAGATAGATAGATAGATAGATAGATAGATAGATAGATAGATAGATAGATAGATAGATAGATAGATAGATAGATAGATAGATAGATAGATAGATAGATAGATAGATAGATAGATAGATAGATAGATAGATAGATAGATAGATAGATAGATAGATAGATAGATAGATAGATAGATAGATAGATAGATAGATAGATAGATAGATAGATAGATAGATAGATAGATAGATAGATAGATAGATAGATAGATAGATAGATAGATAGATAGATAGATAGATAGATAGATAGATAGATAGATAGATAGATAGATAGATAGATAGATAGATAGATAGATAGATAGATAGATAGATAGATAGATAGATAGATAGATAGATAGATAGATAGATAGATAGATAGATAGATAGATAGATAGATAGATAGATAGATAGATAGATAGATAGATAGATAGATAGATAGATAGATAGATAGATAGATAGATAGATAGATAGATAGATAGATAGATAGATAGATGGATCGAATGGGAGGTTGGCAGTTCTGAATTGCACAGGACCGACAGTGATAGACGCGCACAGCGGACTTACCTTGGCGTTGAGGAACAGGAAGTTGAGCTGCACGAAGGTGAAGATGATGCCCAGAATGGGCCGCACTGCCAAGGCGAGACCCGCGCACTCGGCCAGTCGAGGCCCGTGCTGCACCGCGGTGGCCACCGTCAGGCCGTCGCGGATCATTGACACGATGCCGAAGCCTGCAGTAATTGGATTGAAGCGCCAAGATTGGATCTGTGTAAACCTGATTTTTCTTGGTAAATTGTTGGATTGAGTGAATAGATTGGGGTAGATTAGATTTGGGTATATGTAGATTTGTGTAGATTAGATTCGTCTAGATCAGATTGGGGTAGATTGTATTTCAGTAGATTAGATTTGAATAAATTTAAATTGATCCAGATGAGATTAGGGTAGATTAGATTTGGATATATGTAGATTGGGGTAGATTAGATTTGGGTAGATTAGATTGGGATAGATTATATTTGCGTATATTAGATTGGGGTAGATTATATTGAGGTAGATTTTATTGGGGTAGCTTATATTGGGGTAGATTATATTGGGGTAAAAATTTATTGGGGTAGATTATATTGGGGTAGATTATATTGGGGTAGATTATATTGGGGTAGATTATATTGGGGTAGATTATATTGGGGTAGATTATATTGGGGTGGATTATATTGGGGTAGATTATATTGGGGTAGATTATATTGGGGTAGATAAGATTGGGGTAGATTATATTGGGGTAGATTATATTGGGGTAGATTATATTGGGGTAGATTATAATGGGGTAGATTATATTGGGGTAGATTATAATGGGGTAGATTATAATGGGGTAGATTATATTGGGGTAGATTATAATGGGGTAGATTATATTGGGGTAGATTATATTGGGGTAGATTATAATGGGGTAGATTATATTGGGGTAGATTATATAGGGGTAGATTAGACTGGGGAAGATTAAATTGAGTAGATTAGATCTGAATAAATGTAGATTGGGGTAGATAAGATTGGGGTAGATTAGACTGAGTAGATTAGATTTGGGTAGATTATAATGGGGTCGATTAGATTGGGTAGATTAGATTTGAATATGTAGATTGGGGTAGATTAGATTGGGGTAGATTAAATTGGGGTAGATTAGATTCGGGTAGATTAGAGTTGAATAAATGTAGATTGGGGTAGATTAGGTTAGGGTAGATTAGATTTAAATAAATGTAGATTGGGGTAGATAAGATTGGGGTAGATTAGATTGGGTAGATTAGATTGGGGTAGCAAATACTTTTCTAGGTTTGATCGGCCATTAAAAACTGTTTTCAAAGTTGTTTTTTTCAGCTGGGGAAACTGCCAAGGTCCACACAAAGAAGACAGTTAAAAAAACTCGGCTTCGATAAACAGCTTCCGCTAAGAAACCCAGTTTTATTGCCGTCTAACGATCTCATTATCACTTCCCCACTTCCTCTTTAGTGTATAGATATTCCCCTGCGGGATAATATTGGTCATGCCAGTTAGATGCAGGCTAGAGCTGACCTCCCCGATCCTCTGATCCACTTGGAAAGCTGATATGCCGCTGTACCGAGGAAGTCAAACCTAGTCGTCAAGAAGTTGCCGTTTCGGGGAACCAATGCAAGAAGCCTAATAGTTCGCCTAGAGACGCTATGAAGGCTCGGGCAATTGGGAAAAAGGCTTGGAGGGAAGAAATCGGAGAAGATGGCTGTTTGGGATGTTTACACAGGGGATTGAATGGGAATGCAATGGGGAAGTTGCTTGAAACAGAGGTGACAGCTGTTTTTTGGTGGGGATGAGGGGAGCAAGTCGCCGACTGCCTTCATCTAATAATTTCTATAGTTTATTTTTTAAATCTTGAAAACTATTTATCTCAATGGAATAAAAAGCTCAAAGATTTTCGTTCAGTGTTTGGATAAGCTGTTGCCATGGTGACGTACTATACCGCCGCTTCGCGCCGACCTCTTGATCATAAAGTTTTTAAAAAATAGATTCAGGATAGATTTACAGACTGCCGGACTGACAGCCGCTGCTAGTCAGGCGGTCTTCGGTCCTTGGTGCTGATTTTCCTGATAATTTTTCCATTTTTATTTGCAATTCTCATTGAGTGGCAGCATTGAAGATGCAGAAAATGACCAAGCACACCGATTTCTTGTCACTTTTGCTAGCTGTTTTATTTTCTACTTCCAGCAGTGCCTGCACTTCAATTTCTCGCATTACCCATCTGCATCTGAATTTTCATACGTGTGTCTTACCACCTTTTTTCCGTTTCTTCCGCTCCACTTTTCTAGCGCTACAAGTGTCGTCTACAAGTAGCTCTGTCGCCACAAGTGTCTCTCTTTCTGTCTCTGCAAGTGTCTCTCTGTCTCTGCAAGTGTCTCTCTGTCTCTGCAAGTGTCTCTCTGTCTCTGCAAGTGTCTCTCTGTCTCTGCAAGTGTCTCTCTGTCTCTGCAAGTGTCTCTCTGTCTCTGCAAGTGTCTCTCTGTCTCTGCAAGTGTCTCTCTGTCTCTGCAAGTGTCTCTTTGTCTCTGCAAGTGTCTCTCTGTCTCTGTAAGTTTTTCTCTGTCTCTGCAAGTGTCTCTCTGTCTCTGCAAGTGTCTCTCTGTCTCTGCAAGTGTCTCTCTGTCTCTGCAAGTGTCTCTCTGTCTCTGTAAGTTTTTCTCTGTCTCTGCAAGTGTCTCTCTGTCTCTGCAAGTGTCTCTCTGTCTCTGCAAGTGTCTCTTTGTCTCTGCAAGTGTCTCTCTGTCTCTGCAAGTGTCTCTCTGTCTCTGCAAGTGTCTCTCTGTCTCTGCAAGTGTCTCTTTGTCTCTGCAAGTGTCTCTCTGTCTCTGTAAGTTTTTCTCTGTATCTGCAAGTGTCTCTGTCTCTGCCAGTGTGTGTCTCTGCAAGTGTCTTTGTCTCTGCCAGTGTGTGTCTCTGCAAGTGTCTTTGTCTCTGCAAGTGTCTCTCTGTCTCTGTAAGTTTTTCTCTGTCTCTGCAAGTGTCTCTCTGTCTCTGCAAGTGTCTCTCTGTCTCTGCAAGTGTCTCTTTGTCTCTGCAAGTGTCTTTGTCTCTGCCAGTGTGTGTCTCTGCAAGTGTCTTTGTCTCTGCCAGTGTGTGTCTCTGCAAGTGTCTTTGTCTCTGCCAGTGTGTGTCTCTGCAAGTGTCTTTGTCTCTGCCAGTGTGTGTCTCTGCAAGTGTCTTTGTCTCTGCCAGTGTGTGTCTCTGCAAGTGTCTTTGTCTCTGCCAGTGTGTGTCTCTGCAAGTGTCTTTGTCTCTGCCAGTGTGTGTCTCTGCAAGTGTCTTTGTCTTTGCAAGTCTCTCTCTCTTTTCTTCTCCCACTCCATCTCCATCTCCCTGCTTGTCAGACTCCCTGTGTCTCACCCTACATCCCCTCTTATTTCTCTCCCTCGCAATCGGCCTCACCGACTAAATTGCAATCTTCCACTTATTTTCTCGGTAAAAATTAACTGCGAAAACTCATCTCGCCCCTTTAATATCTCTTGTTGCAATATGTTTTCTTCTTTGCAATAGCAGACACCAGAAAAATACAAGCGGGCAAGTAATAGACGGACACACTCTAAACAGGCGGCGGCGGCCATAGTCAGTGTAAGGAGGGACAACTTTCAAGCGGAAGATTTGGCTGGCAACATCTTTATCTGCTTTGCTGGCGCAACTCCCCCCTTACCGCCCCGGATGTCTAATTGCGTCTCCGCCTTCGAGCCGGGCTGCGCTGTGACAACTGTCGGCTGCATGTAAAATGTTCGACTTAGCCGCGGAGGAAGGGTGGGTGCCGGCCGGGCTGCATTACATTCCGCGGCCCCTCTCTTCCTTTTTATTCCCCATGCAGTCTGAGAGCATCTGAGGCATTCACCGACCGCATGAAACTGAATCCCCGTATAGAATGCAGCCCCCTATGGCTGGCCTTCAAGCCATGGCCCTCCCCAGCCTTCGACACCATCCTTGATGCGGCCCCAACGCAACCCTTCAGCTGGCCACTTTCTTCCGCTGTTGCTGGACTTTCCTAAATAACAAAAAATCACCAGCTACCCCCCTTGGCGTCCTCTAGCGCGGGACAATCAAGTAGTTTATGAATGACCGCTGAGTCACAGCATGCAGCCTTTGCCGGGGCTTATGGGACAGGAACTGAAATATAAAATGCCGGGGATTCAACGAGACACAGATTGTTTCAAAATATTCAGAATTTATCCATGTATACAAGGTATATAGGGATGCCTTTGTTACAAAATATTCTTTCAAAGCTTTTCGATCCCTCCGTACATAAAACTATAATTTCAAGCTGATTACATTAGATAACAAAGAATGCTTACTGAAGTGGACATCTTTTTGTTTCTTATGACAAAATAGACGCCAACTTTCAATTACTTTGAAATTCTAGGAAGCAAGCATTGATTTAGATTTAGTTGGGTAGAATTTTTTTCAAGAACAATAATTATAAATCCATATTATATGTTAAATAATGTACGTATCTACATGTGGAAATAAATAGTGAGAGAGATAGATAGATAGATAGATAGATAGATAGATAGATAGATAGATAGATAGATAGGATAGATAGATAGATAGATAGATAGATAGATAGATAGATAGATAGATAGATAGATAGATAGATAGATAGATAGATAGATAGATAGATAGATAGATAGATAGATAGATAGATAGATAGATAGATAGATAGATAGATAGATAGATAGATAGATAGATAGATAGATAGATAGATAGATAGATAGATAGATAGATAGATAGATAGATAGATAGATAGATAGATAGATAGATAGATAGATAGATAGATAGATAGATAGATAGATAGATAGATAGATAGATAGATAGATAGATAGATAGATAGATAGATAGATAGATAGATAGATAGATAGATAGATAGATAGATAGATAGATAGATAGATAGATAGATAGATAGATAGATAGATAGATAGATAGATAGATAGATAGATAGATAGATAGATAGATAGATAGATAGATAGATAGATAGATAGATAGATAGATAGATAGATAGATAGATAGATAGATAGATAGATAGATAGATAGATAGATAGATAGATAGATAGATAGATAGATAGATAGATAGATAGATAGATAGATAGATAGATAGATAGATAGATAGATAGATAGATAGATAGATAGATAGATAGATAGATAGATAGATAGATAGATAGATACGAGTAGATAGATAGATAGATAGATAGATAGATAGATAGATAGATAGATAGATAGATAGATAGATAGATAGATAGATAGATAGATAGATAGATAGATAGATAGATAGATAGATAGATAGATAGATAGATAGATAGATAGATAGATAGATAGATAGATAGATAGATAGATAGATAGATAGATAGATAGATAGATAGATAGATAGATAGATAGATAGATAGATAGATAGATAGATAGATAGATAGATAGATAGATAGATAGATAGATAGATAGATAGATAGATAGATAGATAGATAGATAGATAGATAGATAGATAGATAGATAGATAGATAGATAGATAGATAGATAGATAGATAGATAGATAGATAGATAGATAGATAGATAGATAGATAGATAGATAGATAGATAGATAGATAGATAGATAGATAGATAGATAGATAGATAGATAGATAGATAGATAGATAGATAGATAGATAGATAGATAGATACATAGATAGATAGGCAGACAGATAGATAAATTGATAGATACCCATCTAAATTGCTAAATTGATCGCTCCACCAGTCCATCAATAATACATGTTCCAATTCAGCAGCCACTGCTATTTAAGTAGCATGTGCAAGCGCAATAATCGATCTAAAGAAACTTGACATTCAACTCATGCCGGCTGGACCTTCGCCGCGAAACTTGAGCAGTGAAAGGTCGGACCCCGGTCGAATTGGGATTTAAATCTTAGTCTCTCAGGCTGCAGCTTGAGGAAGGATTCGAGACTGCCAGGGGGATTAAAGCTGTTGCGCAACACATGTGGTTTCGCTCTGAGTTGCCTGTCCTTGAATCAGCCTCCGTCATCTCTGTCTCCAACCTGCTGGATGGGATTTGTGTCATCGCTGCTCAAAGTAGCTACAAATCCCAGCAGCAGTCGCATCATGAGAACCAGCACGTCAATTCGATGGGCTCAAATGTCAGACAGAGTGAGACAGCCGCTCCGAGTAGTCTGATAACTCTTCTGCTGTTTCTTAGGGTAGTAACATACTGGATTGCTAATCTATAGCCCACAACATGAAGGAACAGAGTGGATTGCTAATCTATAGCCTACGGATGAAGGAGCAGAATGGATTGCTAATCTATAGCCCATAACATGAAGGAAGAGAGTGGATTGGCAATCTATAGCCCACGGATGAAGGAACATAATGGATTGCTAATCTAAAATATTTCAATCGTGTCCTTCTGACGATCTAAGAAGAAGGTCAGACATAAGAAGTTTTCATTTCAATCTCATAGTCAGAAGCAAACTGCTAACTTTAATAAAGTTTGCTCAGCTGCAAATTCTACAGCAAGGCTATTTGGCTGTGGCAAAAAGACTATTGGGAAGTGGAAGCGGTGTTTAACCCTCTGGCACCAGCTGTGGCTTGGGGAAGCCGCCGCTGCCAAATTGAGGCGCAAGGCTTCTCTAATTGTCGCGAACTGAAAGCTCAGAAAGGGAAGCGAGAGAAATGGACGGAGGCGCGCTGACAAGATATGATAAATTGCTCAAACGCAGAAACTTGTTCTTTTAGTAGAGCTCCGTATTGTCTAAGTTATTTGGGATTTTGGCACTCAAGCACACACAAGCGGACAGTGAGCAGAGTTAGCAGCGCAAAGCAAAATATTTTCCAACTGGAAAGGATCAAAAAGAGAAACAGAAAAAGAAATCAAGATAGAGATAAAGATGAGAGAGATTGGAAAAGAGAGAGGTAGTGGAGTAGAATGCAATGGCTGAACAAAAAGTTAATCAAGCCACCAGCCCATGTTACTCACTGGTCAACTTAATAAGTCCCTAGTTTTTGAGTGAAATTTTCAAGAGCTAATAAAAAGGAAGACGATGGAGATGGAATGATAAGCGAGGGATTAACATCAAGGAGACTTGTACGGAGATTAAGAATTGATCGATGGCTGTCCCCTCTTGCCCTCCGTACACGGCCCCTGGCAAAGTCTCAATGAAGCATTAAGATATTGAAAAAGTCAATAAACTGGCTATTTTTACTGAATAGACAGGCTTTTTGTCTGCAAAATTTCCTAAATACTGTAATGAATATTGATTTATTATCTGCTCAATGCTCTCTAGCTGCTTCTGGTTTCTCCTCACAAACATCTAAAACTGGGCATTGTACGAGCTAAGCTCAAAACTGCAAAAGACGCAGTAAGTTCAGAAATTTATGAATGAGCCACTCGAGGCACTCGTGTTGTTAGCTAGTGGAAAAGACAGAAAAAAATGGAATGCATTTTTGCTGCGACATTTTCACTCCCATCTACAGCTTCCAGTTTTCCCACTCCACGTATTAGCCGCATCATTCTCTCATCCTAAAGTCGTTAGCAGGATCCCTATCCAGACTCTGCGCCGCATCACCTGGAACTGTTTTAAAGCGACCCCGATGGCCCCTCACTAACCCGCCTGCTCCCAGATTGCAAAGCCGTCTGCTTCTGGCCAGTCAAGTCTTCAGTGTGTTCCCCCCACGCAGCTTCTTGGTGCGGCATTTTTTTGTAGTTTTCCCCATCCCCTCTTGTTCCCAAAAAGAACGCTCTGGGATTCCAGGTTCCAACTTTGGTCCGGCGTCTCCCCTTTGGTCGTCTTGCTTGAAAATATTGTAGGAAATTCTTTCCGGCACAGAAGCGCGGGTTCGCAGACTCGCGCATGACGACACATATTGGCCCCCCAACCCGGATGTGGCAGTCTTTGCCAAAGCTGCGCGTGTCAAGTCTGCAGATGATGCAGCCTCCACCTCTGTTTCTCCCTGCCTCAATCTGTGTTGCATCGGATTTTGAAGCACTTGCTGGCTAGGGCGATGTTGCTCCCTCAAGCTGCTACTCGATTTACTTGAAGTTATTGCTTTGATTTTTTTTATTTAAACGATTGTTTTCTTTCGTTTTGTCATCCTATCCTAAGACTGTTCAAAACTATGAAAAAAGCTGTTCACTACCCCTTGATGGCTGTTCACTACCCTTTATGACGGCTGTTCACTACCTTTATGAAGGCTGTTCACTACTCTTATGAAGACTGTTCACTACCCTTATGAAGGCTGTTCACTATCCTTATGACGGCTGTTCACTATCCTTATGACGGCTGTTCACTATCCTTATGACGGCTGTTCACTATCCTTATGACTGCTGTTCACTATCCTTATGACTGCTGTTCACTATCCTTATGACTGCTGTTCACTATCCTTATGACTGCTGTTCACTATCCTTATGACTGCTGTTCACTATCCTTATGACGGTTGTTCACTACCCTTATGACTGCTGTTCACTATCCTTACGACTGCTGTTCACTACCATTATTACCGCTATTCACTCCTTTCTGCTCTTGAAAGCAGAATAGCTACCAGCAAAGATTTCCCCCAAGTAGCAAAGAATGGAAGCGGACCAACAGTAGCTCCTATTTCTCTTATAAACTAACCCTTCCCAGTTTTCCCACCCCCTTAATTAGGGGATCAAAGCTGGGCGACGAAAACAGGATTCGGTCAATGTTGGATGATGTTGGAGGATGGCCGAGTGATGAAGTTCACGGGGGGCAGATTGACGACAGGATTATAGTGAGCGCGCGGGCTAATGCCGGGCCATTAACTGGAGCCCCCCTGCCGCTCGGCACTGGCCCATTGAAATCCCCCGCTAAGGCTCTCTTCCAGTCTCCCTGTTTTTCGCACTCCACTTCTGTCTATCTCTCCCTCGCTCTCTCTGTCTCTCATCTATTCTCTCTATTCGATAATATTCTGTTTTATTTTGTTACTCCTAGCTAGAAAAAGGTAAAAAATTTTTCCTATTTTGTGTTCAGCAGCCTCTTTCAGAATCCGATGAAGCTGTGTTTAATTAAGTACACGCGCGCAACAGGCATCTAGTAATATCCCTGTTCAATAGGGATAAGTTCTTAATCCTTCAAGGAGTCATGACTAATAGTGTTGTTACGAGAATAGAGACAAGAACGTGCCTTTTATACGAACGACCTCTGTCGCTCTATATCGGGGAGCGGCTCCATGTGTTTTTTCCCGGTGTTAGCTATATGGATGAGAGGGACAACTGGGTGAGGGATGGGGGTCAGAGAGAGGGGGGCTGGTTGGGGGACAGCTGTCAAATCGAGTTTCGCTACCTCTCTTAATCCTTGCTGCCAAAGCCAGCGCTTCGGTCGTCGACAGTTGCTGCGGCACCGCTCAGCTCGCCCCTCGCCGCCGCCGCCTCCACCAGCCATCTAGGCAGTCCGGGCAGCAGCAGAGAGCAGCGGCAGAGGCAGCTATTGAAATATTAATTTGCACGAGCCCGTTAATCCGACTGCCATCTCTTTCTATGTCTCTGTCTCTCTGGCAAGATGGTTCTCGAGTTCGGCTTCATCAGCAACTACAACACAGCGGGAAAAAACACACAACACGCGACGCCGCAAATAAATTTATGCATACGGCATTCTCTGTCCGTATTTCGATGCTCGGTTGTGTGTGTTTTTTGGCTCAGTGCCAAATTATCCGAGCAATGACAGGGCTCGGACAGGAAACATTCGGGCCTTGAGGATGCGAGGTAGGGACGGGGGGAGACGAGGCGGATGCTGAGGAACACGGGGAGTAGCTGGGGAAGGGGGAGGTTGGCTGCAGACGGGAAGGGATTCGGGGACACGCCCGTGAGCGAAGGCAGTAGGGGGGACTCAAGCCTGGCAAAAAGCGCAGCAAAATAAATCTCTGCTTCGGGCTTTTCGGTGTGTTTCTGCTGAGCTTGATTTTTTTTTGAACGCGATTTTTCCTGTTGTTGATTTTTTTAATTTATTTTTCCTAATCCTTACACCTAAACGCGTAGCGGCATGCACGGGCGGGATTTGAGACTCCACACTTGATGGGATTCTAATTCACTGTTTTGATACTAGGAAAAAGCAGATTAAGCATCCATAGTATTTGGTACACCGCTGCCTAATAAGGGAGCCTCAGTAAATGCGTGTACTTCTATTTTGCCCTATTAATTAATGCGCATCACGTGACCTGATGGTCGAGATCACAGAGCGGTAAAAAAACGATTACTTTCTCTTCTCTGGCCTCCCCAACAAGCCTCCCCCTCCGTCGTCGCCGAAAACACAGATTCGGCGGCACAGATATCCCGCCCTTCAGATGGGAAGAAAGCGAAAGAGACGGAATCTCTTTTCATCTTCCGCAGTCAGTCAGCTATTTTTTTCCCACGCGAGTTTGCATTCAGCAACTGAAATAAAAAAAAACTGATTAGTTTGAAGGCAACAAAAATTGGAAAAACTGAAATCCAATTCAACTCGCTACGCAAAAAAGCAGCAGAAAATCTCTATAGTTACAAAACCAGCAGGATTGCTCTGCACGGGGCTGTTTGTGTTGACTTTTTTCTGTTGCAGAAAAAAATTAAAATCAAAATTTCCGCTGAAATTGGGTCTGTCCCTGCCCATCATCAAGTCCTCCATTGTTACGGATGGCTTTTTCTACTGGATGTTTCATTTTACTCTTCAGGTGCTTCAGGTTCACCAAACCTAGGCCTGTCCACTTTCAGTTTTTTTAATGGATTTTTAGCTAAACAAAAATTTCTGGGATAACTTTCCCAGCTTATGACGCCTAAAATTAACCTTTCAAATGCATCCTGTGGTCAAGGATGTTGCAGCTTACATCGAATATAATGGCGCCTACAACGGCACCTGTAAAACCCAGGCCAACCGTAACTACTAGTAAACAATTGCATTCAAGGCACTAAAAGCCATTGTTACTAAAAATAGACTTATTGTTTCCAGCAAAAGCACTTTTTACCTGTAGCAGTAATGATAGGCGCATAACGCGCTGGGAAAATAGTTGATCTACAGTTTTTATTTCGCGGAAAGCTTTCAAGCTAATACGTTTCCATTCAATCAGTCCCTTCCGCACAGTTCCCCGCCATCATCACTTCGCCATCATCAGGCTCTCTTCATCGTCACTTCCTCTCCGCAGTTGAAATTAGTACGAGTATTTGAGTCGGCTGAAAAAAATTACACCGCAGGTGACTTCGAGAGACCCGAGCGCATGAGGAACATAAAAAACAGTAGGCAGGGGAGCAGCCGGATGCGGTGCTTGTTACGTAATCCCTGGCTCTGTTCCCTAATATCCGATAGCTTCTCGGAGCCGTTTGGGCAGGCAGCTGCGGCCCCTCTTCCGTTGTCACAGAATTTATAAGCTAACAAAATACAAGGCTCTGTCTGTCTCTTTTGCAGCCTTCTTCTTTTTCTTCTAAAAGCTTGAATCTCGCCTGTCCTCAGCCCTGTCTTGGAGCGTGTCCCCCCCATAGGATAGGCTGATTAATAATTAATGAGGAAGCGGAGCCCCGGACTTGCCGCTGAAAAGGGCTAATGCAAGATTTTTGTGGCTTTGTAAGATTTTTTTTGAGGAAGTAAATAGAGCTTGTACGCCGGAGTTTGGACACAGTGGCTGTCTGATAGACTAATAAAATCAATAATTTGCTGAGGGGCGCATTGTCCATTGTTGGACGGATAAAGAAGAAACTTTTTAGTCTTCTGTTGGGACATTACAAGACTTGGAAATCTCTGCCAAAGCTCAACGCCGAAAAAGAACATTCTATCCATGGACTCTTCTCCCCGTTTGCTGTGTTCTACCCACAGCATCCTCTAACCTTCCACCCAGTCTACCCACAGCATCCTCTAAACTTCCACCCAGTCTACCCACAGCATCCTCTAAACTTCCACCCCGTCTACCCACAGCATCCTCTAAACTTCCACCCCGTCTACCCACAGCATCCTCTAACCTTCCACCCAGTCTACCCACAGCATCCTCTAACCTTCCACCCCGTCTACCCACAGCATCCTCTAAACTTCCACCCAGTCTACCCACAGCATCCTCAACCCTTACACCCAGTCTACCCACAGCATCCTCAACCCTTACACCCAGTCTACCCACAGCATCCTCAACCCTTACACCCAGTCTACCCACAGCGCTCACCGATGGCACCCAGGCGCAGGTAGAAGCTGCCCGCTCCTCCGCTGAGCGACGCCCTGACCAGAAGGCGCCGCCTGTGGCCTCCGGACAGGCCGGCAGTCGAGTGGCCGCCGCCAAGGAACGCCACCGAACTTGTAGACGGAACGTCGCCGGCAATGTCACCGCTGGCTCCGACGCCGCCACCGCTGCCGCCGACGATAGCGCGGCCCGTCCGCCTGCCGGCCTCCTCTCGAACCAGATAGGCGTACACGTAGATGAGGAACAGGATGCTGACTGAGTACAGGTAGATGTAGAAGCCCTGAGGAATTAGTTCGGGGGGGCTGTGAAGTTTGCTTCTCCGTCTGCTAGTCAGTCAGTAAAAACAATAGGCTGTCCCAGAGTTGGTCTTAGTACAGCTTTTAGTGTGTGTCTCAGTGTGTGTCTCAGTGTGTGTCTCAGTGTGTGTCTCAGTGTGTGTCTCAGTGTGTGTCTCAGTGTGTGTCTCAGTGTGTGTCTCAGTGTGTGTCTCAGTGTGTGTCTCAGTGTGTGTCTCAGTGTGTGTCTCAGTGTGTGTCTCAGTGTGTGTCTCAGTGTGTGTCTCAGTGTGTGTCTCAGTGTGTGTCTCAGTGTGTGTCTCAGTGTGTGTCTCAGTGTGTGTCTCAGTGTTTGTCTGACTGTGTGTCTCAGTGTGTGTCTCAGTGTGTGTCTCAGTGTGTGTCTCAGTGTGTGTCTCAGTGTGTGTCTCAGTGTGTGTCTCAGTGTGTGTCTCAGTGTGTGTCTCAGTGTGTGTCTCAGTGTGTCTCAGATTCTGTTTTTTTTAGTCCATCTGGCCCAACTCCCAGTCTCAATTTCCTTTCTCGAGCACTTCCTTAGCTTCACAGTTGTTTTCCTCGCTCACAGAGGTCAAGCTACGCCAGGCTCAGTTTCGCCGAATGAAGCATTGATTTTCCCATTTTTTTAATCTTAGCCCGCAGCTGAAATCGGGCATTAATTTCAATTTATAAGATCCTTTCGAGCAGTCGAAGGCCAATTTTTTTTCACGGTCAAAAGGCCATCACTCTCTGCATGGAAGTGGAGGGGAAGGCATTTTTTTATCTCCAAGGAGCGAGACAAACAAAGACGGCGAGAATTTTTAAGTCGGATCTACTGGAGAGGAAGAGGAGTAGCTAGGGAAAAAAGGACAAGAGGGATTATTTTCCCCTTTCAGTGTAGCGCGACCCGAAAAAATGTCTTCTCTCTCTCTCTCTCTCTTCTGTGGAAGCAGCGGGGTGGCTGGGCGGATAAGGATCTCAACTGAAACGGTTGAAAAGGATTTGGAAAGGGGAAAAATTCTAGATTTATCCCACATCCCACAAGCGACGCGCATATCCTTTTGGGTCTGGGAATTGAATGCGTTGCCAAGGGTAGAAAGGGGGGAAACGAATAAATTTTAGTACCACCTGGGGGAGGCCGCTGACATGAGAACGTTGGGAGCCAGTAAAAATGTGGGCGACTGAGAGATGGTAGATTGAGAAGTAGACAGAGAAACGGAGTCACCGCTAGAAGATACTTTTATCCAAAGAAGAAGCACGAAGGCGAGATTGGCCGTGACTTCCTGCGCAGACACGCCCGATGCGTCATGCTTGCTATCTTAACGCATTTAATGCCTTCTGTTTCCGGCCTTGTGTTTCCATAACGGGAGAGAGTGCTTCGTTGCTAAGCCCAGATGAAACCCAAGCACCCAAGCCGAAAAAGATTCTGCTTTCTATCAAAAATAAAGCGTAGCATGATCACTTAAAGAAATGTCAAAATAAATTCAATCATAGGAGTTTAACTTTCAACATTAACGAAAAAATACGTTAGGGCAAAAAGATATGCCGAACTGGCGAGAAGGCCCAGCTGAAGCATTAGTGGCAGAAATAGATTAGGAAATGAGATTTCGAATGCAAACTCAAATATAAACAGTGGCTGGTGGCCGCTCTGTGTAAAACAAGAGACTTGATTTATACCCGGTCATGCCGGCCGGCGAAGAGGTGCTGGGAAATCCACATTCTGATGATCTGTGTGTGTGTGTGTGTGTGCTCTGCACATGGTTGCATAAGATGCCGGATGCCCGAATTCCTGGCTCAGAAGTGACAGGAAAAGACAGTGGAAAGAGTTCAGCTCCTCGTCACGACCGTGTGATACCAGGCTGATTCTGCATCACCGTCTGCGTCTGGGATAAATACTCTGTGTAAAAATACTTTGATGAAACAGAATCTAGAGAAAGATAGATAGATAGATAGATAGATAGATAGATAGATAGATAGATAGATAGATAGATAGATAGATAGATAGATAGATAGATAGATAGATAGATAGATAGATAGATAGATAGATAGATAGATAGATAGATAGATAGATAGATAGATAGATAGATAGATAGATAGATAGATAGATAGATAGATAGATAGATAGATAGATAGATAGATAGATAGATAGATAGATAGATAGATAGATAGATAGATAGATAGATAGATAGATAGATAGATAGATAGATAGATAGATAGATAGATAGATAGATAGATAGATAGATAGATAGATAGATAGATAGATAGATAGATAGATAGATAGATAGATAGATAGATAGATAGATAGATAGATAGATAGATAGATAGATAGATAGATAGATAGATAGATAGATAGATAGATAGATAGATAGATAGATAGATAGATAGATAGATAGATAGATAGATAGATAGATAGATAGATAGATAGATAGATAGATAGATAGATAGATAGATAGATAGATAGATAGATAGATAGATAGATAGATAGATAGATAGATAGATAGATAGATAGATAGATAGATAGATAGATAGATAGATAGATAGATAGATAGATAGATAGATAGATAGATAGATAGATAGATAGATAGATAGATAGATAGATAGATAGATAGATAGATAGATAGATAGATAGATAGATAGATAGATAGATAGATAGATAGATAGATAGATAGATAGATAGATAGATAGATAGATAGATAGATAGATAGATAGATAGATAGATAGATAGATAGATAGATAGATAGATAGATAGATAGATAGATAGATAGATAGATAGATAGATAGATAGATAGATAGATAGATAGATAGATAGATAGATAGATAGATAGATAGATAGATAGATAGATAGATAGATAGATAGATAGATAGATAGATAGATAGATAGATAGATAGATAGATAGATAGATAGATAGATAGATAGATAGATAGATAGATAGATAGATAGATAGATAGATAGATAGATAGATAGATAGATAGATAGATAGATAGATAGATAGATAGATAGATAGATAGATAGATAGATAGATAGATAGATAGATAGATAGATAGATAGATAGATAGATAGATAGATAGATAGATAGATAGATAGATAGATAGATAGATAGATAGATAGATAGATAGATAGATAGATAGATAGATAGATAGATAGATAGATAGATAGATAGATAGATAGATAGATAGATAGATAGATAGATAGATAGATAGATAGATAGATAGATAGATAGATATGAAGCGAAAATGAGAGAGCTTGACTTTTCCCCGCTGGATTATTGCATATTTTAAGGCACTCCCACAAGATCACTAGCAAGGTTTTTTGACAGCTAAAGGCTGGGAAAGCCAATGGGCGCTGTGAGCGCTTTTATCCCCGAGAGAAAAGAGACCAAGTACGCCAGCTTTAATAGTCAAAAAAACTAAAACTATGCGAATTGAGTTATTGAGGTGCAGTGGTCAGTGGGTCGGCGTCGCCCAGCTCCCATGAGGAAACGCAGAGTCTGCAGCTGCGATGGTGTGAAAAAGTTGGCAAAGTTGCGATAAGGGCGCCACAGGCCTCAGTTCGGGAGCTGCTCTGAAGCGATAAGAGTAATGAAGTGGCCAATGAGAGAGGAGGGGCTGATGATGCCAAATGTAATGCCTCAAAACCTCATTTATAACGTTATGTGTGAAGAAGGTTTTGTTTTCTGAGAACCGATGTTTTGGCGGCTAGCTAAATCCAATGTTGTGCGTTGTGCTATTAATGTTAATTTTTTGGGGCAAATTTTATTTTTATCATTTTTTTAGAACCAGAAGTCCTCTTTCTCTAATTGCAAATCCTTTTTCTCCAATTTAAACTTTACATTTCTTGAGTACATATTTTTTTGCATCTGATAAGTCAGAAATCCTTTAATTCATTAATTAGAAATCCCCTATTCCTCAATCAAAAATCCAAACTCATCGATCGGAAATCCCCAAATTCTTAAATCGGAAATCCCCAAACTCATCAATCGAAAATCCCCAAATACATAAATCGGAAATCCCTCGATTCATTAATCGGGAATCCCCAAACTCATAAATCAGAAATTCCCTAAATTCTTAAATCAAAAATCCCTAAATCCATCAATCGGAAATCCCCAAATACATAAATCGGAAATCCCTCGATTCATTAATCGGGAATCCCCAAACTCATAAATCGGAAATTCCCTAAGTTCTTTAATCGGAAATCCCTAAATCCATCAATCAGAAATCCCCCCGGTTCATCAATCAGAAATCCCCAAATCCATCAATCGGAAATCCCCAATTCATCAATCGAAAATCCCCAAACTCATCAATCAGAAATCCCAATTCATCAATCGATAATCCCCGATGAAATTAATACCCGTCTCACCTCGAACAGGTGCAGGGCGACCTTCTTGGCCAGCAACTCGGCCGTGGGCATCAGCAGTCCGAGCGCGCACAGCAACAAAACGTAGATGCCGCTGAGTAGGCGAAACAGCGACGCCCTGAAAAAATGCCAAATTATGATTGATTTGATCAGTGAAACAAAGGCGAACGTCAAAATCAGCTCGCATTTTACTAAAGGATTTGGACGGCTATTGTTCCTTCTGAAAGAAGCTAAGCAAAATACCTGATGGAGCAGTGCATCTGAGGTCAACACGAACTGACTTGTCTATCACCGGCACAATTGAACAATAGGGAAGTACTATAGAATGGGATATTTTTTTCTCTCCATTCTCCATTCAAGACTAGAAAATTTCGAATTCCTCCAGTGAACTGAAAAGCCCCACTTCCCAGTGCTGAATCGATTATAATCCACGTAAGCTGGGGGGATATCCGAACGCTCCACTCCTCACCTCGCATTGAAAACTTTACGGCCGGCTGAAAAATAGAGAGATAAAGCGGCTGGGCGAGGCGGGGGCAGGCGGAGCTCGGGGTGTCAATACCACGCCGCCGGCTTGAGGCTGAGGATCGAAGCCAGCTATTCTAGCTTCATCACTCTCGCTTCTGCCCGGCTGTGATCCCAATGCCCCCCAGGGGTAATTGGAGGGGAAAGGGGAGTTGGAGGTAAGCCACGGCTTCTAGTCTCTTTTGGCCTCGCCACAGCTAACCCAGGTAGGTACGTAGCTCGGCGTAAATAGCTTTTTGAGTCATCCTGAGCGCTCAGTCACTCGCTCGCTTTTTTTCGCCTGGCGCCAGCTCCTCAATCATCGGCCTGATCCCAGAATCCCCGGCTACCGTTCCTTCCATCCGCGGCATCAAAAATCATCGCCGGCATTTCCCTAAAGCTGGAGAATAAAAGGAGGCGATTCGTCATCATTCAAACCGAAGTGTGGAAGCAACACCTGGGCTACGTTGGGGGGAGGGGGGAGTTTAGGCTGCGGCGTGCGCGAGAATGCGAGCAGAGTTTCTTCCTGAGGCTGAGTCATAAAATTCGCGTGAGAGCCACTGCCGTGACTGTCTTGGCGACTGTCTGCATGCTGGTCGTTGCAACTGTCTTAGTGACTCTCTTAGTGAGTGACTTAGTGACTTTCTTAGTGAGTGACTTAGTGACTTTCTTAGTGAATCACTTAGTGACTCTCTTAGTGAGTGACTTAGTGACTTTCTTAGTGAATCACTTAGTGACTCTCTTAGTGAGTGACTTAGTGACTTTCTTAGTGAATCACTTAGTGACTCTCTTAGTGAGTGACTTAGTGACTTTCTTAGTGAATCACTTAGTGACTCTCTTAGTGAGTGACTTAGTGACTCTCTTAGTGAGTGACTTAGTGACTCTCTTAGTGAATTTCTTAGTGACTCTCATAGTGAATGATTTAGTGAATCTCTTAGTAAATGACTTAATGACTCTCACAGTGAATGACTTAGTGAAGATCTTAGTGAATGACTAAGTGAAGATCTAAGTGAATAACTTAGTGAAGATTTTACTGAATGACTTAGTGAAGATCTTAGTGAATGACTTAGTGACTCTCTTAGTGAATGACTTAGTGAAGATCTTAGTGAATGACTTAGTGACTCTCTTAGTGAATGACTTAGTGAAGATCTTAGTGAATGACTTAGTGAAGATCTTAGTGAATGACTTAGTGACTCTCTTAGTGAATGACTTAGTAAAGATCTTAGTGAATGACTTAGTAAAGATCTTAGTGAATGACTTAGTGAAGATCTTAGTGAATGACTTAGTGAAGATCTTAGTGAATGACTTAGTAAAGATCTTAGTGACTCTCTTAGTGAATGACTTAGTGAAGATCTTAGTGAATGACTTAGTAAAGATCTTAGTGACTCTCTTAGTGAATGACTTAGTGAAGATCTTAGTGAATGACTTAGTAAAGATCTTAGTGAATGACTTAGTAAAGATCTTAGTGACTCTCTTAGTGAATGACTTAGTGAAGATCTTAGTGAATGACTTAGTAAAGATCTTAGTGAATGACTTAGTAAAGATCTTAGTGAATGACTTAGTAAAGATCTTAGTGACTCTCTTAGTGAATGACTTAGTGACTCTCTTAGTTCTGAAGATCTTCGTGACCTTAGCGCCCTAGTATCTTTCTCAGCGTCTTTCAGTGTCTGTCTAAGTATCCGTTTAATTGTCTCTCTCAGTTGCCTCAGTGCCCATCGAGGTGAAAGCCCCAGAGCGTGCGTCCGAGTTAGTTGTTGTTCGTTTTCTATTTTCGTCTTCTTTTCGTCGGAGGTGTAAACATTTTTTTCAATAAATAAAATCCTAGATCGCGCACAAAGATCGTGAGTAGGGAATTTTTTTTGGAGAAAAAAATGCTTATCATAAAAAATCGACTCCCAAAGCCCAGCTCATCCTCGAATCGGAAGGCTGGCTGAATCCATCTCGGCGACTGTTGCCTCTTCGACTTCCTGAAAGACCCAGCGGGGGGAGAAGCGGAGCAGAATGAGCTGAGAAGCTCGAACTGCCAAGAGTTATCGACTTGGTGTACTTTTGTCAACAACGATGCGAACTTCATGGCATGGCAACTGGCACGCAAAAGGGATAAATATATGTATAAATAGGCCTGCCGAATCCCCTAGTCACGCCCGAACTCTATCAGCTAGTAGAGAGAAGGAAAATCCGTCTCTGGCATTGATTTATCAGAATCTCGAATGGGAAAAATGGGGAATAAAATAGAAGGATTTCTTTCGTTTTTCTTCATTTCCCCGGGAATCCGGGTGGCTTATCGGGAGAGTCAACTAAACGACTTTGACTTGGGCGAAATTCCCATTGAGCTAAAGGGTGAAACAATGCAGCAGCCAAGTGGGATACAAGAATTGGGAACTATTATGCCTCTTTGGGAACATTGCATGGGATGGCTCTGTGGGTTGAAGTGCTTCAGGCATGGGAGGCACGGCAGTGAAGGCATCAAAGATACAGCAGAAGTACGTTGCCCACCCCCTCCCCCCTAAAGGGCCTCGCGAGCGACAGCTGAAACCCGAGATGCCGAAGACTCAGGCAAAAAAGGACGGGAGCAGCCAGCTGTAGTGCTCAAATATTCTTGGCCCGGTGCCAGGTCAAAAGAAATCCCCACCCCCCCCCCCCCCGATAGGCGAGAGCACAAGAGACTCCAGAGGATGCTTTGGCGAAAACGGATCTGGGGCTTCGAGGCCAAAGGTATATCGTATTTGCACTGCCTGCCACCAAATCCCATATCCGTCGCCTCGTGTGTCCTCACGTGCGGCCCCTAGCGAATTCTGGCCCTCCCCATCCAAGCCCCCGCCAAAAAATCCAGATGCTTGCAAACTGGGTAGCAACTATGCAGCTGGAGGGGAAGAGAAAAATCGTCAGACACAGAGACACAGAGAGGATTGGGTGGGACGGGCTGATGGTGCGCTGTTGGAAGCTGGCAAATGATGTCGCTCACTGCCTCAGCATCTCTATTCTCAGCCCGTTGTCGCACTTTCCCTATCCATCTATCTCTGTCTTCTGTATCCAGCCGCAGCGTACTTCCCCAGAGACGGCATTTCGAGGAAAAAATTAGAGTTAAAATATCCATAAATTTTTTTTAACCTCTATCAACTGTCTGCACTGTTTTAACTATGCCGTCGAATGCACTACTGTTGATGATGACAATTCAGTGATCACTCGTGATCCTCTCAGCGCCCATTACATATCGCACTATAGTGTAGCATAGCGGGGTGAGGGAAACTTAGATCAGACTCAACTAGCCAACTTTTGCAAGTGTTGAGCTCGCAGTAATCTTTCCCCAGCGATCAATGATGAAATAATTCTGCCGAAATCTCAATTTCCCAAACCGTCTCTGAATCTGAATCGATATTAGTTGGGGATCGGGGCGAAAGCGGCTCTTACTACCAGAGGAAATCAACCGTCATGAGCGCTTAGTATAGTTGCCTGATCACTGGACCATTGGCTACTCAAAGCGGGCAAATAGCTTACTTGAATGCTGCCTGCATTATGTTGTGCTGCTCAGCTAAGTCTCTGCCCGGCTTCAGAATACCCGTCGGGTGCAGGTGATGATGCTGCTGATGCTGCAGGAGAGTCTGCGCCACCGTCGGCTGCATCGGCGAGGACAGAGTCTCAATGCTGCGCATGGCGTTGGTCTGGAATTCTGTTGAACTCTGCGTCTCCGGGGAGGTGTTACTGATGCCTGCGAATTCGGCGTCATGTGGGATTGCGTCATGTACGATTGGGTCATGTGGGATTGGGTCATGTGGAATTTGGTCAGTTGGGATCGGGTCATGTGGGATTTGATCATGTGAGATTGGGTCATGTGGAATTTGGTCAGTTGGGATCGGGTCATGTGGGATTTGATCATGTGAGATTGGGTCATGTGGAATTTGGTCAGTTGGGATCGGGTCATGTGGGATTGGATCATGTGAGATTGGGTCATGTGGAATTTGGTCAGTTGGGATCGGGTCATGTGGGATTTGATCATGTGAGATTGGGTCATGTGGAATTTGGTCAGTTGGGATCGGGTCATGTGGGATTTGATCATGTGAGATTGGGTCATGTGGAATTTGGTCAGTTGGGATCGGGTCATGTGGGATTGGATCATGTGAGATAGGGTCATGAAGGATTGGGTCATGTAGGATTGGGTCATGTGGGATTGGGTCATGTGAGATTGGGTCATGTGGAATTGGGTTATGTGGAATTGGGTCATGTGGGATTGGGTCATATGAGATTGGGTCATGTAGGATTGGGTCATATGAGATTGGGTCATGTAGGATTGGGTCATATGGGATTGGGTCATGTGGAATTGGGTCATGTGGGATTGGGTCATGTGGGATTGGGTCATATGAGATTGGGTCATGAGGGATTGGCTCACGTAAGATTGGGTCATGAAGGATGTGAGATTGGGTCATGTAAGATTGGGTCACGTAGGATTGGGTCATGTAGGATTGGGTCATGTGGGATTGTGTCATGCAGAATTTAGTCTCTTCAAATTGTATCGAATGTAAAATATTGTTGGTTAATTTCCTATTTAGTACACAGTGAACACTACGAGCGTAAGTAGTGCATTTTAAGCAAAACAAGAGAAAGGCTTTGCCTCGAATAATGCAGTCTTAATCCATGAGCAGTCCCGTGCCAATTTGAATTCGTCAGCTGAATTAATTGTCTCCCACGCTGACTAGCTTATTCCTCAGGCAAAAGGGTGAGAAATTGGGAATAATCTAGTGTGACTCAGAGTTCCCTTTCAGATCGCCATCCGTCCCTTTCTATCGTGTCCTGCAAATGAGCTGTCGGCATGACGCGACTGCTGAGTCTACTAGCAGCCGAGTGTTTTCATCGCCCTGCGCACCTCCTTGTTTACAGGCGCCCGTCTCATTCTGCGTTTGTGCCTGTGTGTGCGAGTGTCTCTCTGTGTGTGACGACATCTTACAGTCTGTTTCTGCTATCTACAAGCAGGGAGATAAGACGGCTGATGACTGGTTTTAGCCCCGGCGATTCCTTCTTCACTGTCGAAGCGAATTCAAGTTGGGCGAAGGGTGAAAATTGACTGACTGGACTAAAAAATCGGAGGCGGAGGGAGCGCGCTGAGCAGAGAGGGAAATTTCAACTAGGCTAGCTAAAAAATGTAATTATGAGTCATACTTGGTGGAACCATCTGGCCTCTGTTCTCCTTTAGTCAGTTGTCTCTTGCTTGGAGTACAAGATCTTTTTTGGGTTTAAAGATGTAGCTGACTCGTTGAAATCCTTAGTGAGACGCATCAAGCTACAGCTGGGATTTTAACCTGAAGGTACGAATTTCACTTCTTCTACTCGTATGGATGGCCGGTTTTAGGTGCCTGAACGACCGATACATTCTGGGTAAGCGCATTTCCTGTAGCTGCGCTCGCCAGCTGGTGTCATTCAAACTAATTTGGAGATTGTTGAGAATAATCGGCGGTCCCGCTGCAAGTTTGGAAACTACCGCGCCCCCCAATCCATCCATCCGTTCCGTCTCCATCGCTCAAGTGCTGCTCAGAGCTCACGGAGCTTTGCGGGAAATTCGATTACTTACAGAGGGAGGCGGCTAATCAGCACTGGGGAGCAGGGAGTGGGGATTGAAGGCGAGAGCTGCATTGGAACTCGCCAACTCCCCAGATGAGGATAATTTGGCCGATCATTTGCGCCGAGAGTTGCTTAAAGATGCATTAGTCACCACTGCCCCCCGAGAGAAATTACAACTGAAAATGATTGACTCACGGAGGTATTTTTCGGTTCTAAAATGCCCAACCCCCTTTTATGAGTCGAACATCCCTGGCCTCTATTAAAAATCAATTTACGGACCAACACGCGAAATTTCGCCAGATCGCCACTAAATAGATTCTTAAATTAACTTTTTTTAGCATTCAGTGGCACCGCCACACTCACTCACTGCTGCTCTTGGTTTGTCTTGGGTTGTTGCAGCCACTATCGAGACTGATTTCCAAGATAAAAAACGCCACGCAACTATTAAGAGAGAGGACCATGCGATAAAGAGGATTTAACCTGCCCGCTTGCTTGACTGACAATCAGAAGTCGATGGGAGTGCAGACAGGCCTATCGGACACCTTTACTATATAGTTTGATTGGAACAGACAGCTGATAAGAGTATTGTGCAGTCCTGCTCGGCTATGGTCTCTTTATATGCCAGACTATTTGCCGTGGTAACTCCCGTTCGAACTCTAAATGCCGCTTTATCAATTGTTTAACAAAAGCGATTGTCACTTAGCTTCGGTGGAAATTGAGGCTGAAAACCTATAGAAATAGAATCATATAAACAGTAGTGATACGTAGTTGCTAAGGTCCAGGCAAGCAACAGCAATGCCCCTTACGCTCACCTGAGTCTGCAACAGCGGCGCATTGTAGTGCGATACTTTCAGCAATATTCTCAGCTAGAGTGGTTTCTATTCGACCAGTTGTTGAGCTGAACTGACTGACCAGCGAGTGCCGGCCGGGGACTGATGAGCCTCCGCTGGAAACTGTGTTCGACGATGGCGAAGGACTGCCGATAATGTTCATTGCGGTTCGATGCTGCTGAACCAGCGACGACTGCGATACAATGGCGGACTGCTGGTGCAAGGTGTGCTGCTGCTGTTGTTGCTGTTGCTGCTGCGGTTGCGGATGCTGGTGCTGCTGTTGGAGCAGCTTCTTTGCCGCCGATGACGCACCACTGTGGCCCTTCCATCTAAAAAACGAAAATTTTCTTGCCAGATTTGACCATTTATTAAAAATGATTGCAGAAGTTTTAAACAAACCTTACATTCTTGCTTTTAGTGCCGTTGGTCGATCTTCTTCGCTACTTGTAGTGCTTGTACTCGTTGTACTGTTTCTTCTTCGCTGTCTTGGCGTGCTTTCACAGTCGCTTTCTGAGTCAGATGAAGGTGGTGAGCCACAACTGCCTTGCCTGTCGTGCGGTGGCGCATACGCTACGGAGGAAGTTGTGACAACGCTTACAGGAGCCATTGGAGGGATATTAATCCCGGGACTTTCCGTGTTTGTAGGTGACATAGAGTACGTCGAACTTGATGCATAACTAACTTCGTCGTCATTATACTGTGTTGCACTGGTAGGGTATGACGAGGAGGACTGGGCAAGAGCGAGAAACGGATCATTATGTGCATGTTGTTCAACGGACTTCACTTTTAATGAGTACGTTTGGCATGATGTACTAGCCTTCGCTGCTACAGGTGCAGGTGCAGGTGCAGGTGCAGATGGCCCAGGCGCTGTCGTTGATGGTTGTTCGGCCCGCTCGCCGATTGCATATAAATTAATAACAGAAGGGAAATTTCCATGCTCAATAGATGACTCTGAGCTACTTTGATACATAGATAATGCTTAATCGCTAAATAACGAGCCAGGCATAACAAATATTATGTATCAGTCGCTCAAAAGCATTTTCATTTCGAATGTAGGATTCGGTTCTATGAAAAGTTTAAGCTTAAATTCGTAGGTAATGAAACATCGCGCCTATAGCGTGGAATACAAGAAGATTGTTAAAAATCTCTAACGCTTAAAATAACTTTTATCATTCTGATTTATTAATTTTTTGCCAAATTAAGACTAAAGTATTAAAATAAAATGTTAATTTTGTTAAGCTGCGTTTTTTTCAACGAAAAAGAATTCGAACAGTTAGACTTTACTGACGAGTACGAAGAGCACGTGCAATATTTGTAGATTCTTACACCGAACTAAATTAAGATTATCAGTATGCCCCAAACAGTAGTGGAGGAATCAGTAATTTCAGAAATCGGGCCGTCTGATAATAAAGAAAATTATTTCGAAACAATATCCTCACTAAATGAATCATATGAGATATTAAAAGAGCTTGGAAGGTAAGGGCATGCGTCTGATATATATTCCGGCAAAGCAGCAGTGACTTATGCTTCAAATTTTAAACGAATGCATTTTCCAAGCATAATTTATAAGAGAAAAAGGTTTAAACATACATTAATACTAGCAGGTTTTGAGAATGTATCATGGTATGGATATAGACTAAGTAAGCTTATACACAAGTCACTTTGGAAACAAGCCCATTAGAAAACAGTCACTTAGCTTGTACTAGTGATAGACACGCTGGAAAAAAAACATTCACATTTCGACAACAAGATAAACACAATGTTGAAACTATAATTTTTCCTAAATGCAAATGTCTAAATTTAGGTATATAGCAAACTTGTATGATTACAATTTGTAATTCTTTTCCTTATCTTTTATAAGATATAATAGATGTTTTTAAGGATTTTAATCTTGCAAAGCTTGTTGCATTGTTAATAGTAATCAAATCAAAATAGAAAACTTTGTATCTTATATAGTATTATAGAAAGTAAAAATGGAAAATAATTTCAATATATACAATGAAATACCTAACATATGTTTAGATTTATTTCAATATTGAAATGGTTAGTTATTGTGAAAAAAATATCCCACAAATAGAATGCTGTTTTGTATATTATTTACTTTTATTTGAATATCATAACTGCAAAATAATTAGTTGGAAATAAATGGTAATAGAGTAATAAATTAATAATTGTGCTAGGTTTTGAAACTATATATTTAAGATTGACTATTAGTATTGAGTATTTTTTTTCTATTTTAAATAAATAACCAACCAAGTTGAAATGTTGCTGATTGACCTTAAGTAAGTTAAAGTATAAATATTTAACATACTAAAAAATTGAAGGTTAAAAGAAAACTAATATAGAAGCTTTTGACCATGAGACTATGGTTAGGTATTACAAATGTATAGAAATTATAATACAATATATGATATAATATATAGAAATTTTTGAGAAAGCTATCTCTTAGCAATACAAAATCAACAAAAAAATTCACATTAAAAATTCTTTTTTTGCTACAATTATTTTCTCTTTGTACAAAATTTAAAATATTGTCTATAGAAAATCTATAACAAAGCTTAATGTAACTTGGCATTGCTACTATTATAAGCCTTCAAGTCCACTTTTATGCTCTTTATGTATAGGTATCTTTGTGTAGTGGATTCACTGCTATCCTTCCCATAAGTTTTATTTAAAAATGCCACTAATATGATTGGCTCAAATAAAATAATAATAAATTTAGATACCCGATCTTTCTATCAGATGTACAGCCCACATGCACAGCAGCAGCTAGCTAGTTGGGCAGCGCATCTGAGGGCTGTGTACAGCTTTTAGCCTGATGGGCTGGAGGGGCTGCAACACCCACTTTAAATTTACCCAGCTCAAACTGGTACCCAGATCTCAGCTGGGTGGACTGAAGCAACGCGGGATTAAGTGCCTTGTTCAAGGGCACAAATTGTCTCCTAGGGCCAGGTCTCGAACCCACAACCTTCTGGTCATGAGGCAGGCGCCATAGCCACTAGGCTATAACTCCTCCTACTAGGCTATGATTGGCTTACATCATTTGATAAATCCACCCTAAACCAGAGGCCGCTTTGCCAAGGTGGTCCAAGTTCGCCATCGAGTCAGTGGCGAAGAGTCGGCAGCCAAGCTGCAGCGCTGGCGCCGAATGTGCGGCGAGCGCACCATGAAGACCCTGGTTGACACTGAGGCCGCCGTGCTGCGTCTGGTGCGCGGGCATCCAGGCTTTGTGCAACTGCGAACCTGCCTGGCCACGCCCCAGGAGTCCGTCATCCTCATGGAGGCCTGCGCTGGCGGGAGTCTGCAGGTTAGGCTTCTTTAAATCTGGGCTTGGAGCTGATGATTTTTCCTGTGTGAATTTGTGGGCTTCTATTGAAAAGCCTAAAAAATACCTCAATACCATTTTTTTAAATTTCCGATTCAGCCTTCGGATTCCTCAATCCCGCCTTCAGATTCCACAATCCCACCTTCAGATTCCACAATCCCACCTTCAGATTCCACAATCCCACCTTCAGATTCCACAATCGCGCCTTCAGATTCCCCAATCCCACCCTCAGAGTTCTCAATTCCACCCTCAGATTCCCCAAACCCACCCTCAGATTCCTCAATCCCACCCCCAGAGTTCTCAATCCCGCTTTCAGATTCCACAATCCCACCTTCAGATTCCTCAATCCCACCCCTTAAATCCCTCAATTTGATGGATTCCTTAATCTCGCCCTCTAATTTAACAATCCCGCCCTCAGATTCCTCCATCCTTATTGCTTCCTCACTTCCAGATTCCTCTAGCCTGCCCCGCATTCGCATTTCTCAATCGATCCTTCAAATTCCTTAATCACAGTAGCAATTCAGTATCGATGATTTGCTACCACAATACTGGAAACATTCGCTAGGACGCTGTGGGCCTTCTAAGCGAGTCGGAGCTGGCCCAGCCCGGCCACCTGGCCTTCTGCCGCCGCTTGGCTGGCCGCCTATTCTCCAGCCTGGCCTATCTGCACCAGCTCAGGCTGTGCCATCTGGACGTGAAGCCGTGCAACCTGCTGCTGAGGGCGCCCTATTCCGTTAGCGACGGCGCCGACATCTGCCTGTGCGATTTCGGTCTGGCCAGGCGGCTCGAGGACGGGCCAGATGCCGAGTTCAGCCGCACGCTGGACGGCACGCCCGACTATGCCGCCCCCGAGGTGCTCGCCTACGAGCCATTCAGCTTCTGTGAGTCATTTTTCTGTCTCCTTTCCAGATGCTCAGATTGGGTCCCGTCTCCTTTCCAGATGCTTAGGTCGGGTCCCGTCTCCTTTCCAGATGCTTAGGTCGGGTCCCGTCTCCTTTCCAGATGCTCAGGTCGGGTCCCGTCTCCTTTCCAGATGCTCAGGTCGGGTCCTGTCTCCTTTCCAGATACTCATGTCGGGTCCCGTCTCCTTTCCAGATGCTCAGATCGGGTCCTGTCTCCTTTCCAGATGCTCAGATCGGGTCCCGTCTCCTTTCCAGATGCTCAGATC